>WOXC01000867.1:0-293508 GCA_011680675.1 Gymnobelideus leadbeateri | reverse complement strand
TCACTTCTCTCTGGGCCTCAGTTTCTCCACCTACAAAACCACAAGGTTGAACCAGATGGTCTCTTGAGGCCCTTCCAGCTCCGAAACTTTGTTTTTCTGACACATCCTCTCCTCTGTCCCCTTCCCCCAAGCCCATATCCTTTCATTGCAGGGAAAATAAAATGGGGAAAAAACCCACCTCATCTAATCCTTTTTAAGTTTATATCATGCTGTGAGCTCTCTTGCTGGCTACTCTGGGGAATGATGGAAATGTGAATTTAAATAGAGTTATGTTGAAAGAACATTACGCAGCACGGTCCCAGCAGGGAGAAGTCCTACCGCGTGAGCTGAACCACACCGGGCAAACAGGGGTATTTATTAGCCGGGCCAACACCTCTGGACAATTACAATCAGGACCAGGGCGATTAGCTTCCCCCCTCCTTCCCCACCCCATGAATCTCTTTAATAGCTGCTTTTAATGGCGAGAATCGTGGCGCAGCGCTCAGGAGGAATGTAGATAATCTCTCGGGTGGCACTGCCGCGACATCGTCCAAGACTAACAGGCGCTGGGAACCAGCTTTGCAGAAGGGCTTTTTTCCACCCCCTCCCCAGCTGGGGAAGGCCGCTAGCATCCCCAAGATAAGAATTAGCGCTTCTGGCTGTGACAGGCGCTCTGACAGTCCCAGGCTGTGATTTCCAAGCAGAACGGAGTCTGTTCTGGTTAGCCGGATAGTCACCAGGCGCCTCCAACCTCGCCCCGCCCCCAGCACGGCCCTTTGAAGTTCTGAAAAGGGGTACAGGTCTCTCTCTCTCTCTCTCTCTCTCTCTCTCTCTCTCTCTCTCTCTCTCTCTCTCTCAAACTTATTGGGACATTTAAACGGCGCGTGGTCCTATGGGAAGCAGTGTGTACAGTGGAAGGGATGCTGGGTTTGGAATGAGGGGCCCTGGGTTCGAATCGGAACTCTGACGTCCCTATAGACTAGTTAATTAACCTTTCTGAATCTCAATTCCTTCAATTGCATTTTTTTTTAAAGGCGGGGGTGGGATGGGAGTGTAGGGGAACTTGGTAACAGTATCTGCGGAGAGGCTTAAAGGAGATAATGAATGTGATATGATTGCTTCCTCTCCAGAACCAACCTGCATAAAAACTCCCTTCTTCCAGAGAAGCCTCCCAAAGGAGCCCTACAAAGAGCGCTGATCCAGTCATGGCAGCATCTATTTCCCCAGCCTCAATGTATCCAACTAAATTCAATTCCACATTTACTGAGCATCTATTAAATGCCCAGAGATTATTAAACTGACATCTTTATAGGAGCATGGATTTATACCTGAAAGGGATGGTAGGAGTTATCCAGTCCAAAACACCCACTCATTTTTACAGTTAAGGAAACTGAGTCTCAGAGAGGTTAAACAATAACTGACATGAATATAATCCTTTAATGTTTGCAAAGCACTTTACAAACATAATCTGTTGATTTTCAGAACCACCCTATGAAGAGCTATTAATAACAATAAAAACTAACATTTATATGGCTCCTCTGTGCCAAGTCCCGTGCTAAGTGCTTTATAATTATCTCATTTGATCCTCACAGCAACATCGGTAGGTGCTCTTATTCTCTCCATTTTACAGATGAGGAAATTAAGGCAAACAGAGTTTAAGTGACTTGCCCAGGGTCACATAGCTAAGTAAAGGTCTGAATTGAGATTTGAACTCATCTTCCTAATTTCAAGCCTGGCACTCTTCATTGCATCCCCTACCTGCCCCAGATGAGTTAGCAATGAAGTGGCAGGGTGAGGAGTTGAACAGAGGTCCTCTTTCTACAAATATAGTGCTTTCCCCACTGTATAAAGTTGCCTTTTGTATATATTATATATGGAGTGTGTTTTACATACATTCTTTCATGGGAGAGGCAAGTATAAGACATAGCCCAGGGGCTCCAGGCAGACTAGCTTGAAAGGTCCTCGAGGGTAGGTGCTTGTGCACAAGGGTGAGCATTATGGACTCTTTGGCAGTCTGGTAAAGCCCATGGAGCCCTTCTCACAATAACATTTTAATAGAATGAAAGGAAATTGAACCCAGATTTCAGAATCTGTACTTTTGAGGTTATCTAGTCCAATCTCCTTGTTTTACAGATGAGAAGATAGACTCACAGGGAAGCTGTGTCCTCTCTAAAGTCCCAAAGGTAGAGCAGAGCTAAGATTTGAAACTAAGTTGTGTTTTCGTTTTGGTTTTCTTTTTTACCCCAAACACACTGTTCTTTCCACTACCCCACAGCTGCCTGCGCTCAGTAAATGTTTAATGATGATGAGAAGGAACAGCTAACGTGTTGGGGGTGCATGCATACAGATGAAATAGCTCAAGAGCAGTCAAAGAGTACCTAATTAAGTATGAAAATGAAAGAAGAAGTTTATTAGTAGTGGTGAGACGTTTTTAAACCACTTTATTATAACATTCTTTTCTTTTTAAATTTTGATTTCCAAATTCTTTCCCTCTCTCTGACCCCTTCTGACCACTGAGAAAGCAATTAACAGGGCATCGACTACACATGTGAAATCACGAAAAACAGATTTTCACATCAGCCACATTGTTTTTTAAGAGCAAGAAAAAAAGCTTGCATTCTGTGTCAGTTCTCTCTCTGGAGGTAGATAGCATTTTTTTTTTTTATTATGAGTCCTTTGGAATTGTCTTGGATCATGGTATTGACCAGAATAGCCAAATCTTTCATGGTTGATCATTATTACAACCTTGCTGTTACTGTGTGCAATGACGTCCTGGTTCTTCTTCTCACTTCACTCTGCATCAGCGTGTGTAGTTCTTGCCATGTTTTTATGAAATGAGACTTCTAAGGAAGTGAGACTTTTTATTATTCCCATTTTATAGATGAGGAAATCGAGGCAAATGAGTTTAAGTGACTTGTCTAGGGTCACATAGCTAAGTAAGCGTCTGAGTCAAGATTTGAACTCCAGCCTTCCTAATTTTAAGTCTTTAGAAGTGACACTTCTAAGGAAGGAGTGAGCTGGGGATGGTCAAGGAAGTCTTCTCAGAGGAGGTGTAAACTGATGTTGATTTTGAAGGATCTGGATAGGCAGAGAGGAGGGGAAGGGCATCCAGCTGTTCAGGGAGGGTGAAGGAGGGGACAAATAGCAGGAGAAAAGCTGAGGGCCTGAGAGTGATTATAAATATACTGAGGGGACCAATGGTAGAGTTGGGGCCACTGGGGGCCACTGGGCATCATGATGAGTGAAGGTCTTCAGAATTTATAATGTTTTAAAATAAAACTACAGTATCATATTGAACATTAAAAGAAATTTCAGCCTCTTATTTTATTTCTAGTTGTTCAGTCATTTTTTCAGTTATAGCCAACTCTTCATGACCCCACTTGGGTTTCGTTGGCAAAGATACTGGAGTGTTTGTCACTTCTTTCTCCAGCTCATTTTACAGATGAAGAGACTGAGGCAAACAGGGTTACGTGACTTTCCCAGGGTCACAGGGCTACTAAGTGTCTGAACTCATAAAGATGAATCTTTACATGGTATTTTAAATTTTTAAATGTATATTTTAAGACTAATAAATTACTAGGAATCACGGGGGCCCCCCAAATGGGATACTCCTGTTTAAACTTCTCTATTACATTTCTATTAGTCCTGGCTCTTGTAAGGTTTATAGAAGGTCCGTGTCCCCTTTCCTAATCTTACCTCCCCAGTGCCCCTCACTGTTCAGTCACATGTTGACCCCAGGGCCTGGGTTCCTTGGGGGCTGTGGAGGAGGAGAAAGGAAAATACTGCAGCATCAGAAGGGGGGCCCCTAGACTAACCATTTCTGCCTAAATTTGGGGGTCCTCCCAGCAAGAATTTCATGTCCCCTTTGAATAATCTAGCCCTTCAGCAGTGGATGGAGAGACAACCAAGGTCAAAGGGTAGGGACTCGTAAGAGGAAGGGTTGCATTAGCCACAGTAAGGGGAGATCATGGAGGGCGAAGCAACTTGGATTTTATTCTGTTGGATAATGATAATCATAAGCTCCTTAGGATTCTGGGCGGGAAGTGAACAAATACAGTCTTTTTTTTTTTTTTTAAAGCAATTGGGGTTAAGTAACTTGCTCAAGGTTACACGGCTAGTCATTATTTATTCGTGGGTGCTCATTTTCTGAGGCCGGATCTGATCTCGGGTCATCCAAACTCCGAGGCCGGCGCTCTTACTCACTGCGCCACCTAGCCGCCCCTTTAGGGCAATTGGGGTTAAGTAACTTGCCCAAGGTTACACGGCTAGGTTTTTTTGTTTGTATGGATTAAGTGTCAGAGGCCGGCTCCGAACTCAGGTCCTTCTGATTCCAGGGCCGGCGCTCTATTCACTGCGCCACCTAGCCGCCCACAAATACAGTCTTAAGATTAATTTGAGGAGTGTTTCCTACTGGTCATTACCTTTTTTTCATTATTACATTATTATTATTTCGTTATTATTATTCTCAAGCATTTATTGATTGCCTACTATGTGTTAGACCCAGCCCGTAGGAGTTTATACTATAGCCTGGGGGTGAGGAACCTGCAGCTGCAAGGCTACATGAGGCCCTCTAGGTCCTCAGGTGCAGCCCTTTGACTGAATCTAGACTTCCCAGAACAAATCCCCTTAATAAAAGTACTTGTTCTGTAAAACTTGCACTCCATCAAAAGGCTACACCTGAGGACCTATAGGGCCATATGTGTCCTTGAGGTCTCAGTTTCCCCATCCTTAGTCTAGCTCATTGATGTCAAACTCAAATAGAAACAGAGACCACTAGACTGCACAAAAGAATCCCCGCAGGCCACATATTGACAGTTTTAAAATGTGATATCTGTTTTATTGTATTTTTATTCATTTTGTTAAATATTTCCCAATTCCATTTTAATTTGGTTGAGGCAGCATGAGGAGTGTTGAGGGCTGCCTGCCTCTGGTCTACCTGTAAAGGGGAGTCGGGGGAGATAACTCTGCTGCTTGGAATTCCTGGTTTCCTTTAAAATTCAGCTCAAGTTTCTACATGAAGCCTTTACTGATCCCTCCACACTCTGCCCAGTGACTGGTGCCCTCTATTTCAAAATCACCTTGTATTCATTTTGTATATAGTCTACATAGAACTCCCCAGTTAGAATAGAGGCTCCTTGTGGGCAGAGACATGTATTCCTAACACTTAGAACGGTGTAAATGATGGATTGATTGGTTGGTTGGTTGAAGGGAGGGTTCATTTCTGGGAGTATAGGGAAGAGAGCCAACTGTGAAGGGCCTTGAATGCCAAGCTGGAGTCTTCACTTCTGTATTTGGACTATAAGTCTCTCTGCATTTTCTATGTCTATTTGCCCATCAGAGAACATAGTCCCCAAGGTCAGGGACTCCATCTTTTCCTTGCTTAATGATTTCCCATGGGGCCCTACCTGCAGTAGGTGCTCTATCCACACTGTCGCCTGGATCAGCTCCCTGCTGACTCCCTTGATTAGGATGAGATGCAGCAAGTTCAAGGTCTTTTGCTTCCTTCCCCCTCTCTACTCCAGGTTTGTAGTCCTTGGCTTCTTAGCTTCTGAGTAGAAGGGATCCATGTTTTGTCCCTCTTTCCTTCTTTGCCTGCCTCCCTTGGGGCAGAGGCTGCTTTTATCTCAGGACTCCTGCTTTTCTTCCTTGGGGCCTGAGTGGGGTGGGATGTCTATCATGCCAAACTTTGGGATGGGTGCCCAGAAAAGTCATTAGAGAGCAGCCTTCAGTCTTCCTGGCAAAGGGGCCTCAATGGCTGGAAGCGCTCTCCACCAGCCCCACAGCCAGGCATGGGTTATGAGGCTGGAGGCCAATATGGAGGCAGAGGAAAGTGGGTTGGAAAGATGGACAAAAGACTGGAAGGTTAAGATAGGCAGTAGAGCATCTAGTTGGGGCTTATGCAAGAAGACCAGAACTAGAATTAACTGGAAATCCTCTGTTCTCAGCTTTGCTCTTTGAAGTTTTGCATAGACAAGACATACTGAGCCAACCCAGCACTGTTCAACATGGGCCAGTTTTTTATGAATAAGGAGGGAAGCCTGGGAGACTTCTATTACTGCCCCCTGTGTGGTCTCCATCCCCTCAGGATGAGTCTGCATAAGCTCCTCTTTTGACTGATTGAGGTACCCAAGTTGCAACGAATTAAGAGAAAGATTTGTCTTGTTAGACCAGGAGGGTCTTTAACCTTTTTTTTTTTTTGATGGATCCCTTTGGCAATCTGGAAAAGCCCATGAACCCTTTCTCGAAATAATATTTTTAAATAATTGAAGGAAATAATAAATTTCAGTTAGGGGATGGTGAAAATAAAGTTGTAATTTTTTCCCTTCCAAGTTCAAAGATGCCTTGAAACCTATCCACAATTCTCAGATTGAGAATCCCTGTACTAGAGGAAGCTACACCTGCAGTGGCTGTCCATCTCCCTTTCTAATGCCTTATATCACACACCGAGGTTTTGAACCCTGGTACTAACACTGGATATATTTTTTAACCTCTCTGCATCTCAATTTCCTTATCTATAAAATAGGAATAATATTGCCTGTAGTTATGTACACAGATCACTATAATATAGGATGTGAGAATTTGACAAGAGTGGTATCAGAAATAAATGCTATAAGGAATAAGAGGAAAGATAACTAGAGGCTGAGTGCTCCAGGAAGCTTTCACAACAGGGGTGGGACTCGAAATGGACCCGGAAGGATGGAGAGGGCTTTGATAGGAAGAAGTGAGGGGAAAGCATGCCAGGCAGGGGGCAACACTATAAGAGAAGGCACTGAGGATAGCAGACTCTCTTGGCGGAGCTGTGAAAATTGTTCTAGCCATTCTGGGAAGCAGTTTGGAATTGTGCCCCAAAGATACCGACCTGTGTATACACCTTTTGACCCATCAATTCTACTAGTAAGCCTATACACCAAAGAGATCAAAGAAAGAGGATAAGGACCCTTATGTACAAAAATATTTACAGCAGCACTTTTCATTGTAGCCCAAACCTGGAAACAAAGAGGGTGGCCATCTATTGGGGAATGACTAAACAAATTACGGCATATGAGTGTAATGGAGTATTATTGTGCCATAAGAAATGATGAAATGGATAGTTTCAGAGGAAACTGGGAAGATCTCTATGAAATGGTACAGAGTAGAGAGAAGAGAACTAGGGGAACAATTTATAAAATGACAACAACATTAAAGAGAAAAATAAATTTGAAAGACTTTAGAACTCTGATCAATGCAATGATAATACAAAGTCCCGAGGACTGAAGATGAAACATGCCACCCACCTCCTGCCAGAGAGGTGAATGAAACATATATTTTTGGATATGGTCAATGTGGGGGTTTTTTGTTGTTGGACTATACATATTTGTTATGAGGATTTTATTTTTCATTTTAAAAACTGTTCAATTGGAAGGGCAGTGGAGGGATAGAAAGTAAATAACTGTAGAAAGGAAAGAGCAAGGGAACAGAAAAGGAAAGAAGGAAAAGAGGGACAAAGGAAGGAAGGAAGGAAGGAAGGAAGGGAGGAAGGAAGGAAGGAAGGAAGGAAAAGAGGGACAAAAGGAAGGAAGGATACTGATATAGAAAAGTAATGTGTGTGTTTTGGGAATGTTGAGTAGATGCTTGCCTACCCTTGAGTGTGACGGGTGTGGGAATATGTAGGGAATCATTATCAATAATAACAACGATAGCTAACATTTATTTAGGGCTTGCTATGTGCCAGGCTCTGTGCCAAGTGCCCTACAATGATCTCGTTTGCTCATCACAACCATGGGAGGTGTAAGTGGGAGATAAGACAGGGCCAAATGACTAAACTTCACAGAGTAGCAATGTGTCTATACATCTGTCCAGGTAATGTTGGGGAGGTCACTGATTTAAGAGGGCAAGCATCTTCAGGGCAGCTAGCTCTGCCATAGGCATCTCAATAGCAAAGAAAACACCATTTGACATGCCTGATGATGCAGTCATGCCTCCTGCCAAGAATAAAGCTGCTGGCCCAGGGCGAGTCAGTGATAAACTGTGATCCTGTTAGCATTGGCTGCCCTGAAGCAAAATTCTTTGACACAAGGGTTCCCAGGAAACAAAGAGTGGCAGCCCATACACACCAATGAACAATCAACTAGCAAGCCCAATCAATAAGGCAAAGGGACAAGGGAGTTTCTTGGGATCCCGTGGCCAGGGCTGTTGGTATCTGTATCAGAAGGAGAGACAAACACAAGTAGCCTGAACCCTGCTTAGGTGTAACAAGGGTGGGGCAAGTGGCCAAAGATACAGGAAGGCACGGGTCAGAAGACAACAGGCCATAAGGTTGGACACGTGAAGGGAGAGGTTGGAAGAGATGACCTCTGGGATCATTTCCAGGATCCCAGGATGCATAGACTCTGAGACTGGGGATAGAAGGAGGAGGTGGTAGAGGGGGAGGACAGTGGTCCCTGAGAGGTGTGCTCAAGGAGGATGAGAAGAAGAAGAGAGGTGACTTCATGTATGCCTAGTTGTAACTCGCTCTAATCAGGTATCCCAAGTAGGGACTCCCCTGGTGAGCTGGGAGCATGGGAGTATGGTATAAAGAAAATTGGCCTGAGAGATAGGAACCCTAATGCTGAGACCTTGGACAAGTCACTCCTCATCTCTGGACCTCAGTTCCTCATGAGTAATGTAAGAGGGTTACACTGATTATTTCTTTTTTTTCCTTTTTGGAGGGGAGAAGGCAGTGCAATTGGGGTTAAGTGACTTGCCCAAGGTCACACAGCTAGTAAGTGCTAAGTGTCTGAGGCTGGATTTGAACTCAGGTCTTCCTGACTTCAGGGCTGGTGCTCTATTCACTGCATCACCTAGCCGTCCCTACATTGATTATTTCTAAGGTATTTTCCAATCATGCACAGTGCAAAAAATACTGACTTTGGAGACAGACAACCTGAGTTCAAATCCCGGCTCTGTTGTTTACTACTTTTTTATCTTGAGCAAATCATTCTCTGGGTCTCAGTTTCCTCATCTGAAAAAAAAAAGTTGGTCTAGATCACTTCAAAGGGCCCCTCCATCTCAAAATCAATGACCAATCAAGCAGTAAGCGGTTGTAAAGCACCTATGTAATTGTCCCTGTCTTCAGAGAGTTTACATGGGATTGTGGGAAATACATGTAGATAGCTTAGGATTGCAATATAAATACAAGGCAATTTTTTTTTGGCAAGGTGAGTCACTAGCAGCTGGAAGGAAAGCTTTGAAGGAGATGAGGGATTCCAAGAGGCTAAGGAGAGACAGGAGCACATTCCAGGCACAGCTATGACCAGTGCAAAGGCACTGAGATGGGAGATGCATCTCAAGTGCAAGGAACAACAAGAAATCCATAGAGTGTGTGAAGGGATGTGATACAGAATAAGCTGGCAAAGATAGGTTGAGGCCAGGGTGTGAAGGACCTTAAAATGCCAACAGGGGAGTTTGTAATTTGATCCTAGAGGTAATCAAGAGTTCCAATTCTGACATTCTATGATTCCCAGCTACAGGATCTCTCTGTGTCCAAAATAAATAAATGAGCAGAAAGGGCAGCTAGGGTGTGCAGTGGGTAGAATGCCGGGACTGGAGTCAGGAATATCTGAGTTCAAATTCAGACTTGGATAATTATTAGTGGTGTGACCCTGGGCAAGTCATTTAACCCTGTTTGCCTCAGTTTCCTCATCTGTAAAATGAGCTGGAGAAGGAAATGACAAACCACTCTAGTATCTTTGCCAAGAAAACCCCAAATGAGGTCACAGAGTCAGACACGACTGAAATGACTGAATAACAACAACAAAATAAGCAGAAGCAAGACTTTTTAGAACTTGGAACCAGAGACGTGATATACAGTTTCCCCCAACCCTAAATAATTGAATTTATTTCAGAGCCAGCAGCACCCAGGCATTGCCACCTAATCCAAACAAAGGGCTAAACCTTTTACTTTAATCCTGAGAGCTGTCTAGGCATTCTCCCTGGATGGTTCCCAGCAAAGCAGCAGAAAAAGTCCTGGATTTGGAGTGAGAAGATCTGGATTTGAATAATGACTCTGCTACTCGTGACTTTGGACAAATCACTTCATATCTCTGTGCCTTGGTTTCTTCAATTGTTAAAATGAAGGGATTGAACTGATGAGGGTCTTTTCAATGCTCTGATCCAGATCAAGCCCTTCCTCAAGCAGCTCACGATCCAGGTATTGGTCTAAGTATGTACATGGACCCCTGTACAAGCTGGCCCATGCCTTAGATCCAACAGAGAGGCTGAGCAGCTTTGTTCCCTTTAGAGGCAGCTCAGCCACGCACAACTCATCCAAGGGCACCATGGGGAAACTATGTGAAAAGTCAGGGCAAGGGCTGGTCTTGGTCACCCAGAGCTGTCCTCACTGGCTTCCCAAGTGGCAGAGAATCAAAGCCTTGCTGAATTCCCTCCTTCTTCAGAAAGTCTTTTATCTCCTCTGAACCCTTTAAAAATATATTTACTGATGTATTTTGCTTCTTACATCACCAAAATTTCCCTCAGGATACCTTCTCCTCCCCCTCCCAGAAAGACATCCCATAAGTAATGGACTTTTTAAATGAAAAAGAAATCAGCAAAATTTATCAATAATAATAGCTAACATTTATATAGTACTTACTACATGTCAGGCACTGTGCTAAACTCTTCACAAATATCTCATTTGAAGACTTATATGAACTGATGCTGAACGAAGTGAGCAAAACCAGGAGAACATTATACACAGTAATAGCCACAGTGTGTGATGACTAACTTTGATAGACTTAGTCTTCTCAGCAATGCAAGGATCTAAGACAACTCCAAAAGACTCATGATGGGAAATGCTATCCACATCCAGAACTATGAATACAGATTGAAGCATATTATTTGCTCTCTCTCTATCTCTCTCTCTCTCTCTCTCTCTCTCTCTCTCTCTCTCTCTCTCTCTCGTTTCTTCTTTCTCGTGGTTTCTCCCATTGGTTCTAATTCTTTTTTTTTTATAACATGACTAATGTGAAAATGGATTTAATATGAATGTGTATGTTGAGCCTATATCAATTTACATGCTATCTTGAGGTGGAGGGAGGGAAGAGATTGGGAGAAAATTTGGAACTCAAAATCTTATGGAAGTGAATGTTGAAAACTAGAACTAAATTAATTAATTACAACAAAAAAACCCCTAATGTCTCATTTGACCCTTTCAACAATCCTGGAAGGTAGGTGTCATTATTATCCCCATTTTACAGATGAGGCAAAGAGGGTTAAGTGACTTGCTTAGGGTCACACAGCTAGTAAGTGTCTGAAGTTTGAGTTGAACTCAGGTCTTCCTAACTCTAGGACTAGTACTCTATCCACTGAACCATCTATTATTACCCCTAGCAATATATAGAAAAGGCCTGAAAATGTTGCGATGTACCTCACTTGTGGACCTTTGAACTCTGCAAAGGAGTAAGGGTATTTTTTTCTTTGGAGTTATGCTTGTTCTTTGTAATATTTTGGCTGTTTTGTGGTTGTTCCTTCTACTTACATTGTTGTAGGCATTGCGTTTTTTTTGATTCTCCTTACCTTACTCTGCATTAGTTCATGTAGATTTTCCCTTGTTTCTCTGTATTCATCACATTCATCATTTCTTATAGTACAATAATATTCTATTGGATAGAATTATTCTATACATTCTAATAATAATGTAATAATATTATATATAATATGTAGTTTATAATATCATGATATATACTATTATGATATATTATAATATTATAATAACAATAATAATATTATATAGTACAATACTATCCATGTACTACAATTCGCAATCAAGAGGTATTTACTTTGTTTTAAATTCTTTGATATCATAAAAAGTTCTATCACAACTTTTAAAAAATTTTGTTCTTATCGATTGCTTCCTTGGGGGCCTAATAGCAGGATATCCGAATCAAAAGGTATTGGCATTTTAGCATCTTTATTTGTATAATTCCAAATCGATTTCCCAAACAGTTGCATTGATTCATAGCTCCACCAACAATACCTATGCGCCTATATTCTCATAATGCTTTCACCATTGACTGTTCCTATTTTTATTGTCACCTTAGCCAATTTGGAGGCGTGAAGTGAAAACCCTGGATTTATTTTGATTTGCATTTCTCTCATTATTATTTATTTGGAAAATTATTTTATATGGTTGTTAATAATTTGCAATTCTTTTGAGAACTGTTCATTTTCTTTGGCTATTTGGCTACTAGGGACTGACTTTTGGTTTTATGTGCACGTATATATATACATATATATGTATTTATATATATATGTATGTATATATATATGATACATCAATTGTTTATGTAGCTTAGGTACTGAATCCTTATCAGAGAAATTGGATTACAAGATTTTTTTTCCTACTTGACTGCTTCCCTTCTTATCCAAGCTGCATTAGCTTTGTTTGTGCAAAAGTTTTTCAAGTTTTGTGTAATCAAACTTATCTGTTTTATTTTTTGCAATTGCCTCTATTCTTTGGTTAAGAATACATCTCCTACTCATAGCTATGAAATGTATATGATCACTTTTTCTTCTAATTTTTTAGGATATGATCCTTAATAAGAAGATCATGCATCCATTTAGAATGTATTATTCTTAACTCTTATAACACTATACTTTGTATCCATTTAACATATCTTGCACCCAGGGATGAATACTGTATTAATTATTAGCACAAATAAAGGAGAACTCTCAGTTCATAAATCAGATTGAAAAGATGCCCACATAGAGAGAATCCTATACTGCTACCATTTAATAATGGTGGCATTAGTAGGAGCCATAAATGGTAAGTGAATGCAAACTCACACTTATGTGTCCCATTGTATCTAACCAGCCCCAGATCTCAGATCATCTTCCACATCACATTCAGTCATCCACTCTGGCCATCTTATTGCAATACCTCATGTTGACACACAATTGCTGGGAAAACTATAAAGCAGTTTGGCAGAAACTAAGTATAGACCAACATCTTATACCATGTACCAAGATAAGCTCAAAATGGGGACATGGTTTAGACAAGTGATATCATGAACAAAGTAGGAAAGCATGATAAAAAGTACCGGTCAGATCTATGGGTAGGGGAAGAGTTCATAACCAAACAAGAGATGAAGAAGTTCACAGGAGTAAAATGGATAATTATAATTACATAAAATAAAAAATTACACAAACAAAATCAATGTAGTCAAAATGAGAAGAAAAGCAGGAAACTGAGAAAAAATTTATAACAAGTTTCTCTGATAAAGGTTTTGTTTCTCAAATATATAGGGATCTAACCAAATTGATAAAAATAAGAGCCATTTCCCAGTTAATAAATGGTCAAAGGATATGAACAGACAGTTTTCAGAGAAAAAAGATCAAAGCTATCTATAGTCATATGAAAAAAATGTTATAAATCACTTCTAATTAAATAAATGTAAATTAAAACAACTCTGAGGCACCACCTCCTTCCTACCCATCAGATTGGCTAAGATGACAGAAAAGGAAAATGACAAAAGCTGGAGGGGATGTGGGAAAACAGGCACCCTAATGCACTGTTGGTGGAGCTGTGTATGGTTTGGAACTATGCCCAAAGAGCTATAAAACTGTGCGTATCCTTTAACCTAGCAATACGACCAATCGATCTATATCCCAAGGAGACCAAAGGAAAAGAAAAAGAACTTATATGTACAAAAATATTTGTAACAGTACTTTTACGATGGTAAAGAATTGGAAACTGAGGGGATGCTCATCAATTGGAGAATGACTGAACAAGTTGTGGTTTATGGTTGTGATGGAATACTATTGTGCTGTAAGAAATGAAGGGGATAATTTCAGGAAAACCTGGGAAGGCTTAAATGAACTGATGATGCTAAGTGAAATGAGCAGAACCAGTAGAACAATATACATAATAATAGCAATCTTGTAATGATAATTAACTGTGAAAACCTTAGTAACTCTGATTAATACAATGATCCACTACAGTTCCAAAGGAATCATGATGAAAAATGCTATACTTCTCCAAAGAGAGAACTGATGGACTCAGAGTACAGATTGAAACATATTTTTCCCTTTCTTCACTTATTCTTGTCTTTTTTTTTCCTGGAAGGTGGCTAATGCAGAAATATGTTTTTCATGACTTCATATGTATAATGTTTAGCGTACTTCTTACCTTCTCAATGAGAAGAAAGAGAATTTGGAACTGAAAACAGATTTTCTTAAAAAGAATGTAAGCTCCATGAGGGTTGGGGCTATATCACTTCTAGATGTGTATATATCTCCAGCATTACCACAAATAGCTACATAGTAAGTATTTAATAAACACTTTCATATGTCGTTATGGACATAGGAGGAGAAGTTGACTTATGTAATACTTTATAGTTCTGCAAAGCACTTTACATACAACATTTCATTTGATCGTCACAATAATCTTTGGAGGTAAATTGTGTGGTGTGGTGGAAAGACACCTGAATTTGGAGTCAGATGATGGGAGTATAAATCCTGGTCTTGCCATTTATACTCCCATGTGGTTTGGGGCAGATCACTTTCCTTCTACGCCTCAGTTTCCTCATCTATAAAGAGAAGGGAACTGGGCCACGTGATCTCTATATTCCTTATAAATTTAAACTGATAAGCTTTTGATTCTTACTTTTCAGATGAGAAAACCGAGGTTCATTTGACTTGTCCTTAGTCACACAGCTGATGTGTGGAGCTGGAAGAGCTGAAATATAAACCTAGTCCTTCCAGGTCTAAGTTCTGTGTTTTCTCAACTATAATGCAGCTGGTATAGGAGAAGGATGGGGAGGGAGAGAGGAGAAAAGTAGAAATTCAAAGACCAAGTATTCAGGCCAGGCAGGCACTTGGGAAGACTGTTTAGTGCTTGTTAGTTCTTAGTTAAGGGCAGTTAGGTAGCTCAGTGAATAGAACACCAATCCTAGAGTCAGAAAGACCTCAGTTCAAATTCAGCCTCAGATACTTATTAGCTTGGTGACCCTGGGCAAGTCACTTAACCCTGTTTGCCTCAGTTTCCTCGTCTGTAAGATGAGCTGGAGAAGGAAATGGCAAACCACTTTAGCATCTTAGCCAAGAAAACCTGAAAAACAATTAAGTCCTTAGTTAAGCTGACTGAAACTGTGTTGAAGTTTTCCTCATATGTATACAATCTATACTCTACCCCCAAACCCCTTTACAGGGTTACTAAGTTGGGTTATGCAGATAATCTACTTGTGTGTCAAGGGAGAGGGGTACAAGGATGGACGAGGAAAGTGATTCTGTCCCTGAAGGCTAGAGATTGCCAGTTAAGCAGCTAGGAGCAGAGCCATGGAGGCCTGCAAGAAGCATGTTTCTCCTCCTTATAAACCTCTGTTTGTGGCAATAGACAGAGGAGATCCAGACTGAGCCCACAGCAAACAATAAGAAAAGCGTAGGACAACAGCCCTCTTGTTTCATCACAGTGAGTCCAAACCAAGCTAAGAAAAACCAGCAAAGTGGGCTTTCTGGCATCATTTCTGATCCTTTCTTCTTTCTGGTCAATCCAGAAAAAAAACACCAAAACAAAAGCACTAGCTCTTGATCCAGTTCAGTCCAGCAAATCCAGACCCGCAGGAATCCAAAGTAAAATACCTTTTATAAGACCGAGGTTGGAAAATGGCTTTTGTTGTTCTTGTTGAGTCATTTTTCAGTTGTGTCCAACTTTTAGTGACTCCATTTGGGGTTTTCTTGGCAAAAGTACTGTAGTGGTTTGCCATTTCCTTCTCCAGATCATTTTAATGTTGAGGAAACTGAGGCAAAATGGGGTTAAGTGACTTGCCCACAGCCACACAGTCACATAGCTAGTAAGTGTCTGAGGCTGGACTTGAACTCAGGAAGATGAGGCTTCCTGACTCCAGGCCTGATGCTCTAACCACTTCACTGTCTAGCTGCCCCCCTAGCTGTTTATCTGGATTTTATCAGGCTTTTCCTATCTGAGAGTCAAAGGTGAATCAGATTTAGAGCTGGAAGAACCCTCAGTGATCCTTTAGTCTGACCCCTTTATCTTACAAATGAGGAAACTGAGGACCGAAGAAGTGAAATGGCTTGCCCATAGTCACAGCGGTGGGACTATTCTGGGGGTCAAGCCTGTGCAAAGTCTTTCATTCACAATATAGCCAGACAGTTATTAAGCTGGAGAGTGGGGGAGGAGGGCAGTGGGGACATGGGTGGGGTGTCCATTAAAATAGAGAAAACATATTCTCCAAACTTCTTAAAGCCTGACCGATAAGTTCTGTTTAGGACAGGCACCAGCAAGCTATTACACACAAATACTAAAGATGGTCTTTGAAATTAGTGCACGTTGACTGAACATGCACAATCTTTATCAAATTGCTGACTGTCTCAGGGAGGGGGTGGTGAAGGAGGAAGAGAGAAAATTTGAAACTCAAATTTTTTTTTAAAATGAATGCTAAAAAAATTGTCTTTACATGTAACTGGGGAAAATAAAAATATTATTTTTAAATAAAGGAGATTAGTGCATGGGCAACACGAGCTTCCCTGGCATGCCAGGCAACTAGGAGCTGGCAATTAGGCAGGCCACTTTGGGAAGGCTGCCCATCCCTGACTTGGGATGTTAACCACGGACTGGACTTCCTGATGGGAATGATTGTTTTTGTGGTTGTTTTACCTCCTGCACCGTGGGCCTTGCTACTGGTGTCTCCGTTGAAGTTTCTGAAGAGTCAGGTCTGCCTGCCATTCCAATGGAGGCCCAAGGGCAGCCTCTGAGTGGGGCCTGGATCAGAACTTACCCCGTCCCCAGCCATGCCTACCCCACCCCCACTCCCTCCCTGAACCCAAATTCATTTGTTGTGGGCTAATTTCTTGTCTGGACCCAGCCTTTGATTGCAGGCTCTTCTGTCATCTCTCATCACTGTTGACAAAGTCAAATTTTAAAAAATAATAAAAAAAATAAAAATCCATCCTGTCATTTGGACTCTCCCCACTCCCATTTGGCAGCCCCCCTTCCCACCCCTCACTATTGTATTACGAGTTTATGTCAAGGTATGTTGGATTCTAAATTAAATGTCAGCCCACTGTACATTTCTGGCTCCAGCTGCAGAAAATGAGCTGCCGGACTTGGACACTCTCCAGTTGTTCAGCTCACCGTGCCTAACACTGAGGTATGACAAGCGCATTGAATCACCATGAGGCAGCCTTCCATGCCACGTGAAGCCACAATAAATTTATTTTTAATGATAAATTTGACTGTCGGAGTTAAGTTGAAACAGCTTTACACTCAGAGCTCACTGCCCTCAGAAACCCTAGGGAGAGTCGGGGCGGGGGGGGGGGGGGGGCTTACTGATAAACTGGGTACTTTAAGTCTCCGAACTGGAATAGGCCACAGACAGCTGGGCAAGAAGATGCCTGCTAAGAATCACTGACAGTTATCTAGCTCTGCACAGCCGAAGAGAGTGTTCACAGGTGTTTTCTCATTTGAGCCCATTTCACAGATCAGGACATTGAGGCTCAGAGAGGTGAGTACCTGGTGAACTCAGACCCAATGGATCATAAACTTAGGGCTGGAGGGCACCTATCTAGTTCAATTCCTTAATGTATAGATTGGGAAACTGGGACATAGAAAGATAAAGTAACTTGTCCAAGATTATATAGGTTATATAAATGGCAAAGCTGGAATTTGACTCCAAATTCAGTTCTTTCCTCCTTCCTTCCTTCCCTTCTTTATTTTTTAATTTTTAAATTTTTGTTTTTTTGCTTTTTTTTTGAGGGGCAACTGGGATTAAGTGGCTTGTCCAAGGTCACACAGTTAGTAAGTGTTAAGTGTCTGAGGCCGGATTTGAACTCAGGTACTCCTGACTCCAGAGCCAGTGCTCTATTCACTGTGTCATCTAGTTGCCCCCACTTCCTTCCCATCTTCCTTCCCTCCTTTCTTCCTTCCTTACCCTCCTTCCCACTTTTCCCTCCTTTTTCTTCTTTTTCTCACTTTGCTACTATCTTTCTCTCTGTCTGTCTCTTTCCTCCTCTTGGTAATCTTATAAGTAGAGGGAAATCCCAGTAGGGAAAGTCCCTCTACAAAGGTAGCCTTGGTATACATCTTTCTATCTTAAAACGTTGCTTGGGCTACTAGGAAGTCCTGTGACTTGTCCAGGGTCACAGAGTCAGCATGGGACAAAGGTAAGATTTGAATCCTGGTCTTGTTGAGTGGCTCTTTCTACTAGGCTATGCCGCCTTTATCCTCTTTCCGCTTGACCAAGCTTTCTGCCAGTCCAAGACTCGTTCTGATAGTTATCCATCAATCAGCATTTATTAAATGTCTATTGTTGCTACATACCAGGCAGTGCATTAGGCTCAGAAAAGCCAAAGACAAAAATAATACAATCTCCACCCTAAAAGAGCTTAAATTCTGTTGTGAGAAACCACATGCACATCTAGAGGTACATACCAAATCTATACAAAGTAGAGGGTAGCTAGGTGACACGTTTTTTGCTTAGAGTGCCATGCCTGGAGTCAGGAAAAAATCACCTACCTGAATTCAAATGTGGCATCAAATACATACTAGCTGTGTGACCCTGGGCAAGTCAGTTAACCCCATTTGCTTCAGTTTCCTTTTAAGTAAAATGATTTGGAGAAAGAAATGGCAAATCACTCCAGTATCTTTGCCAAAAATACCCCAAATGGGGTCACGGAGAGTCAGACATGACTGAAAATGACTCAACAACAACATACAAAGTAAATAAAAGGTTGTTTGGGGATGGTGGGGAAGGTCTGAGCTGCAGAGGAAAGGCTTCATGTGACACGTAAGCTTAGCTTTGATAGAAGCCAGGGATTTGGAGAGGCAAAGGTTCTGCATTCTCAACAGCCTAGGAAAAGGCTCAGAAATGGGAGATGGAATGTCCTCGTGGGAGAAACAGCATCATGGTCCCAGGTCTGGCTTTAAGCACAAAGAGGACCAGGCAGTCTTGAATATTGAACTTCAGGTCATAGGTCTAGGGGGGAGAGGGAGCTTGGAGACTGTCTAGTCCCTCTCTCCTTTTATGAGGAAACTGAGGCCCAGAAAGGTTAAATGATTTGTCCACAGTTACACAGCTGCTAAGTGGCAGAACTGATTCAAAGACCAGTCCTCTGGCTCCACCCAAATTCAGGCCTCTTTCCACCCTGGTGCACAGATCCTATCGGTGTGATGTATGCTACATGTGATTTATAGTATATAACACATCCAGGGTCATGGTACTTTAGGCAATCTTTCCAAATAGGCAGTGTCTTTAGTCCCCTCTCTGCTCTTTTTTGTTGTTGTTCTTTGGAGGGCAGTTGGGGTTAAGTGACTTGCCCAAAGTCACACAGCTAATAAGTGTGTCAAGTGTCTGAGGCCAGATTTGAACTCAGGTCCTCCTGACTCCAGGGCCGGTGCTCTATTCACTGCACCACCTAGCCGCCCGCCCTCTCTACTCTTTAGAGGAGAATACCAGGGGGTTATAAGGTCTTGGAAAAACTGCACATAAATGCAGCCTGGGTTGGCTTCCTGGAAGAGGTGAGTCTTGAGCCTTGAACTGAAGCAAGTTAACGTTTGTGAAATGTTGGTGGGAGAAGGAGCTCCAGGCAGGAGGAAGAGTGTGAGTGAAGGACAAGCCTGGTAGTTTAGCTGGCACAACTAGTCCACTGAGCAAAGAGAAAGAGGAAAAGAGTGAGGACTGCCGAGTCAATGCCTCAAAGGGCCCCTCCAGACCTGTCTGTGATCCTATAACCTATCCAGGATCCAACTGCAACTTTTCTCTATGAGGACAAGGCTTCCTCATGGTGAGGGAACCTCCTTCACTCATACTAATGTTCTGGCTGTACTGCCCCCAGCCACCTCCCTCTCTCCCTCCCACTGAGCTCAATGAACTGAATAGACAACAAAAGTTAGGCTTTTAACAAGCTCACCCAGTGCACTGACGAACACAGAATGCAGAATGTTAGAGCTGGAAGAACCTTAACAATAATCTAATCCAAGGACTCAGCCCTGGAGTTATTACCTTTGAGGGTCTGTGGATAGATTCCAGGGAGTCCAGGAACGTGGCTAGCACACTAGGCCTGGAGCCACCAAGACCTGAATTCAAATTCAACCTCAGATGTTTACTCGTTCTGTGACCCTGGGCAGTTAACCTCTGTCTACCTCAATTTCTTCATGTAAAACAGGGATAAAAATAGCACATCTCAAGGTTGTTGTAGGATTGAACAATACAGTATTTGTAAATTGCTTACTCAGCACAGTGCCTGGTATGTAGTAGGCGATTAATAAATGCTTATTCTCTCCTTTCCACTAACCTCTAAATGAAATTTACCATTTCCTTCCATTATTAATCTAGGCAACTATGGTAGCACTGGCAACACCTGTGACTTTGTCACCAATAGAAATCACAGATATTTTCATCTCCTATTAGAGTTGTTGCAGATATCTTGAAATATCATTTATGTTCAACACTACTTTGAAATTACTGGAGTTATTAGACCCACTGCAAGACTCCCCATGATTGCAATCTTCCTCTCTACAGATTATATTTCAATATAATTGGTTTCCCTTATAATTCTATATATTTTATTTTATGCATTAAAAACATCATTCCAGGGGCGGCTAGGTGGCGCAGTGAATAGAGCGCCGGCCCTGGAGTCAGAAGGACCTGAGTTCGGAGCTGGCCTCAGACACTTAATCCACACAAACAAAAACCTAGCCGTGTAACCTTGGGCAAGTTACTTAACCCCAATTGCCCTAAAGGGGCGGCTAGGTGGCGCAGTGAGCAAGAGCGCCGGCCTCGGAGTTTGGATGACCCGAGATCAGATCCGGCCTCAGAAAATGAGCACCCACGCATAAATAATGACTAGCCATGTAACCTTGAGCAAGTTACTTAACCCCAATTGCTTTAAAAAAAAAAAACAAAAAACAACATCATTCCAAGAAGGGGCATGTAGGTTTCACCAGATTGACAAAGGGATCTAATCTAATCTAAGAATTCCTGATCCAGTCCATCATTTTACAGGTGAGGAAACTGAGGTCAGAAAATGTGTAGCAGCAGTGTGGTAGAAAGGTCACTGGGGTCCTGAATTCGAATCCTTGTTCTGCTTGTGTGACTTTGGACAAGTCACAATCTGTCTGAGTCTGTTTCCTCAAATGTCAAGTGAAGAGACTGGACTAGATGATTTCTTTGATCTCTCCAAGGGCAGCCAGGTGGCAGTCAACAGAGTGGACGTGGAGTCAGGAAAACTCATCTTCCAGAAGTTTCCATCTTCCAGGCTTCAGGCAATTACTCACTGTGTGACCCTTACCCCTGTTTGCCTCAGTTTTCCTCATCCACAAAATGAACTGGAGAAGGGAATGCCAAACCACTCCAGTATCTGTGCCAAGAAAACCCCAAATGGGGTCATGAAGAGTTGGACACAAATGAACAACCAAATGGTCTCTTCCATTTCTAACAACTACAAACCTATGAATTTGTCTAAAATCACTTTGCTAGGAAATGAGAGATTACCAAGCTTGAGATTACCAAATTGAGTGCTGTCTCAACTGGGCCATGCTGTTCACCCCACAAGAGGCATGTCTCTCCTCTCTGCTGCTTAGCTGTGGCTCAGACCAATTTGTCTCAGGGTCCCCAGTGCAAATTCTGGCTGCTGACATTGTCAGCCCACCTAAAACAGAATTCATTAGGAAGCTGTGTCAGCAGTGGTGGGTGGAGGTGGAAGTGGAAAGGGAATCCCTTCAATTATTCCAAATTAGGATTATCCACTGTTTTGGATTATTTGGGGTTTTAATATTATCTATGACCCCTTCCCTTGTTGGCACAGATAACAGAGTTGCTCACACTTACTAGTCTTTAAGGTACATCTATTATCACTGCTGAATCATTCATGAATCATTTATTGGAGGGACTGGGTGGTCCTGGAACTGTGTTCTGATGGATCTTTCTTGTTATGGCTTCTTCCCCACTCAATATCCCAAATTCAGACATACCTTTTCCTGAGATATCCCATGTCAGCTAAAAAATCATCATAACTAACATTTACATAGCACCTCACAAAGGCATACAAAGCATTTTCACAATGTAACATAATGTCAAGTATTACTATTTCCATTTTTCAGGTGAGGAAACAGAGGCCCAGGAAAGTTAAGTGACTTTACTAAGGTCACACAGCTCCTCTGTGGCAGAACCAGGACTGAAAGGCAGCTCCTCTGACTCCAAAGCCAGCAAGTGCTCTTTGCACAGAATGTCCTCTGTGAATGCAACATGGCCTGGATCGCCTTGGGGTGGGTGAAGGGGGGAAGATCTACAAAGGAAATAAAGCATGGTGCCTCCCTTCAGGAGGCTCTCAGCTGGCAGAAGACAGTGGGGGTGCATTAGAATGGGAGCTGGCCTTGGTGTCTGAAGACCCAGGTTTAAGCTTCAGCCCTGCTGAGCCTCAGTTTTTTCTGTATCTATGAAATGAAGAGTCTGGCCTACCTGACCTCTAAGTCACATAGGAAACTGGACACACCTTGTTGAACAATGCAGACCACCTAGAATAAGAAACAAGGGAAGTAGCATCTGTGAGACCAGAAGCAACGATGCAGAACTAACAGCATCTGTGACTGGGGAAGAGGCATGGTACCATGTTTTCCTGTGATGCCTTTCCCTATTGTACAGGTAGGGAGACTGAGGCATAAGCAAAGAAGATGACAAAGTGAAGGGAGAGAATAGGGAGAGGAGCCGGAGCTGTGAAGCCATTGCTAGAAGGAATTCCTGGAGGAGGAATGCCTTCCCCCAGTGCAGGTCAACACTTTCTCTATAACTTGCAGTCTTGAGAGTTGCCAGGGGGCATTGGTCATAGAGGTAAGAGGGAAGACTTGAACCCAGATCTTTCTGACTCTGAATAAGGCCGGCTCTCTGCTATTCTACACGAATGGACAAGATAGCAAAACAGTGTTGGGAAGGAGCCACTTGGTGTAGGCCTCCCTCTACTTCTCCGGCCTAAGCCTGCCTTCCAGCCAGCCTGGTTTCCTCACTCTCCCCTGCCTGCACCAGGCTCATTCTCTCTTCCTTACCTTTGTTCACACTGCTCCCTCACATCTCCATCTCCCCCACCCCCACAACCCTCCCTCCTTGTCCCTGTATCTCTAGACTAAGTGGGAGGGAAGGGGAGATGGGAAGGTATTCTAAAAAGTGACAAAGAACTTGGGGTGGAAATGGGGGCACCCCTGGGCAGGCCCCTGCAGCAGCAAAGTGGGGCCCAGAAGGAGCAAGGGGATGGCATGGCTCAAGGGGAAACAGCTGGCAGAATTCTGAACTTAGCATCTTGAAGTGATTGACAGCTCCCTGCTTAGGAAAGCTAAGCTGAGCAGAAAGGTTTTCTGGTTTTTCCCCAGGATCTCCCCATACACATCCCACCGGCATCCTTCTACCAGGCTCCTGTATGGCCCACCCCCTGCCCCAGAGTTGCTGTTCCTGGCACCCTGGGAGAGAGCCCAGGAGAAGAAAGAGGGAAGCAGTAGATTTTAATGGGGGATTCTGGTAAACATTAAGGCTTGAAGGCAGGCAGGCCAGAGGAGGCCAGGGGTCAGGGGAAATATTTTCCCAAAGCACATTACTGTAGAATGTGAAAATGGGGAGAGAAAGAGAAAAGAGGGCCATGGTACTCTGGAAGGATGATAAACAGGGGAAGGGGTGGGAGGCAGAAAGGGAGGCAGAAAGAGGAAAGGGGAGGAGGAAGTCCCCGTTTTCTCTAGGGCCCCCCCAGTAAAGGGGAGGGGGGCAAGTTGGGGCTCCTGCTTAATATGTGTGGCCTGCCTCGCCTCAGAAAGAACCTACAGTTGCAACTCATTAGAGGAGCAGATTAAGGACTTTGTAAATTACCACTAAAGGCTGCTTTGGGCAGATTAAAATGTTTTTTAAAAGTAGTGATGATGGGAGGGGGCGATTAAGAGGGGGAGAAAAAAAAAACCCTCGCCACAAATCCCTCTCCTCTCAGGCACAGGGAAGTGTGCTGCGCGTTTCTCGTGAACAGCAGCCGGGAGCGAGGTGGGTAATTAGCCCGGGAGAGCTCAGAAGAGGATCAGCTCCTACATGCTGGCAGCTGTCGCCATCCAAGAAGTAGGCTGGCTTGGGTTTGTTCTCCACCCCCCCCCCCACCTCCTCCTCCTCCTCCTCCTCCTCTTCCCCCTTCTCCCCCCCGCCCCAATCCCTGGATCACCTGGACCCAAGAGAGAGTGGAGACTGGAGTCTGAGACCAGCTCCATAGGGCCATCCCCTGGGAGAAGGGGGGCGGTGTTTGAGGCTCTGTGTCAGGGCATCCTCAGGGAGAAGTCCCCTCGGCCCAAGGGCAGGGGTGAGCCACATCTGGACAGGACCTGGACCAAGTCCGCGGAGATTTCCCTACTCTGGGGAGTGGTGCTGTGGGGCAGCACTGGATCTCTCCTGCCCCTCCCCTCCCCCTAATTTCTGGGTTTCCGGGATTAAGATCCCATCTCTGCTGGGGAGAGAAGTAACAGGAGCGCTGGAGAGACACTGTCCACAGCTCATCAGAACTGCCTCCCACTGCAGCTCCCCTTCCTGGAGCTTAGACCCCCTTTCTTTTAAGGTGACTTGAGCTGGCAGCTCTGACTTAAGTTTTTGCAAATATTTGGGCTGGGATTTTCTTTTTTTCTCCTCTCTCCAAAAAGACGGGGCTCAAGCTCTCCACACACAGCTGCCTTTTTAATGTCCTTTCTGAGGATTTTCTGGGTGGGTGGTTTGTTTGCCGGCCTTGTCTTTGTTTTGGGCTCATTTGTTTTGGTTTGGTTTTTTTAACCTGAGTTTCTCTGTTTTTGACCACCTAGGGCAGCAGAGAAAGCTGGGGGTGGAGGGAGGGAAGGACAGAGGGAGGAGAAGAGGAAAGAGAGGGAGGGGGAAAGAGAAAGGGAGAGAGGGAGAGAAGTGGGGAGAGAGGGAGAGGGAGAGGGAGAGAAAGAGAGAGAGAGAGAGAGAGAGAGAGAGAGAGAGAGAGAGAGAGAGAGAGAGAGATTGAGATGGAGCGAGGGAGAGGGTGACGGAGAGGGAGTGACAGAGGGAGGCTGACATGCCACAGGGTTGCATTAGAGCCAGCCAGGAAGAAGGGCAGGGAGAAGAAAGCTCAAATCCCTTTGCAAGATTCAGGTGGTTTCCTCTTCTGGATCTGTGTGTCTCTAGATACATTTCAAACATTTTTTTACACTGAGTCTTCCTAGAAGATGGTAAATGACAGATGGAAAGCCATGGGTGGAGCCCCTCAACTTGAAGACGGACAGCAGGAGAAATCCCAGGTAAAGGAAAAGAATGAAAAAAGGATCAGGGTGAAGGAGGGCGGGCGTGTGGAAGGTAGAATCCATCACCCTCCAGAGGCAAGACATTAGGGAGATAAACAGAAGTCCTTTGGCAAAACCTCTGTTATTTCCCCCCTCCCCTCCTACCATCCAGGCAGCAGCTGGAGAGTGAGAACCGTGGAGTGCATGGTTGGCTTTTGACAGGCACGCGAGCGAGGGGGGCTAGGTCCCTGGCATCTCGGCTGCGGAGTTGAGATTCAGTCCCAGGGTTCTTCCCAGACTGCCAGACTTCTTGCCCCTGGGAGGGTACCTTTCTTAGTCCCCTCTGTCACCGCTTGAGGGGACCTGGGAGGACAGTGGTGGCTGTCGGCGAATTGGCACTGAATTATTGAGTTTCTTTATTTTTCCGAGCGTGGCACCTTGGGTCTGTAGTGGGCTGGCTGAGGGGGAGGCAGCAGCAAACAGGTAAATAAACCCTGCACAGCCACCACTGAGTAACTGGAGCACATTGTAAATGCTTAAAGAACCTTTTTAAATAGGATTTTGCATGTTGACTCCATGCTGCAGTGAATTCTGTCTGGTTATTTGCAATCTTTGCTTCCTTTGTCCCATCTACTGAAATAATTCAGGTGTTCGCTTAGACTTACTTAGAAAGGGGATGGCTCGGGAAGAAAGAAGGGGTGGGATAGAGGGGAGCACCCACGATATTGTGTATATGATGGTGAGGGCTGGGACGCAGAAATATGGGGGTTCTGTGTTGATTGTGCCTGGACAGGAGCTGGCATTGTGGTACAGCTGGCGAGATCAGAACTTGACCTGTAATGCCACCTAGCCTGTAAACCATCCCACAGGCTAGGCTCTGGCTTGTCTGACATTCACTAGGGAACATGGGCACATACAATCCATTGGGCTGCTGGTGGTGGCATGGGTAGGGCTGAGAAGGAAGAATGAATGAAGAGAGAAAGATGGGAACCGGCTTTGGTCCAGGAAGAGCCACATTGCTGAAGCTGGTGATCTGACTTGCCTCTATAGCCAGGGAGGAAAGATTGGAGGACTTGGGAGCCCAAGCATAGCTTCTAAGGTTCCCCTCCTAACCCCACCTATCTGGGCTTCAATGAGAAATAACTCCCTAGTCACCACTTTCAAGAGCCCTTCTCTTGAAAACACCGTCACCAGGTCCAGAACCTTGTCTGTGGGTGAAACAGCACAGTGCAATGACAGGAGTATTGAATATGGAGTCAGAATCCAGTCTGGACCTGGGTTCAAATATTTACTGTTACTTACTATCTGTGTGATCCTAGGCAACTCCATCTCTCTGGGCCTCAGTTTTCTCATCTGTGAAATGAAGCATTTGGACCAATACCTTGTAAAGTTCATCAGATTCCAAATTTATGACCCATTTTCACAATCTCTTTCTCTGCCCTTGGATTGGGCTCATCGTGTTGGTGGGATGGCCAGAAGGTCATCTTCCCTTTCCCCACTGCTGTTGTCCCAGAGCCCTGTGGAAAGGTTAGCAGCCTTGTGCAAAGTCAGCCCTGTTTTCCCCTAATGCTGTCAAGTACTGTCAGTGTGTACGTTAAGCCCAGTGCCACCTTGAATGGGCTTCTGTGCAGGTGCCCAGTTTGACAAAGAAAAGAAAAAAGCCAACATTTTAACATTTTAAAAATCTTACAGACATATGCCCATGGGGAGGGTGAGAGGGAAGGGAAGCAGAGGGAGGGGAGATAACTCCTGCTTGGAAATGGTACACACGCAGGAAGATGGGGGCTGTCACTCATTGCTACAGGCTGTTGGTTTTGGCTCCTTCTGGGGCTTTTTAGTTACAGTGTACAAAGGGTTGCCACATCCATCTCCTCCATTTATTTTCTCACCAAAGCCCTGTGAGGAAAGTGGGCAGAGATCCTTGGCCCTATTTTACAGATGAGGAAACTGAGGCCCAGAAAAAATTAGGTGATTCACCTAAGGTCATGGAGCTTATTTACTATTAGAACCAAGACTAAAACCATACCAACCCTATCCAAAGGAGAAGTGGAAGACAGGCTAATGGTCAGCATCCTTGCTGTGAGCCCTGATTATTCCTGGATTCTCCCTGGATTTTTCTGTTATGTCTTTGGGCCAGACCAAAGGAATCACAGAATCCTGGAGCTAGAAGGGAACTTAGAGGTCATCAAGTCCAGTCCCCTGACTGATGGAGTCTCCCCCCGCAGTAGAAGTTTTGACAAATGGTTATCACTATAGCTTTGACTTGAATAATTCCAATAATAGCTGCCATATTTAGGAAGCTTTCAGATTTATGCTTTGCATATATTATCCCACTTAAACCATACTATTGTATTCATCCTGGGGAGAGGGTGCTATTGTCCCTGTTTTACAGATGAGGAAGCTGAGGCCCAGAGAGGTTAGGATTGGAACCCAGGTCTTCCTGGCTCCATGTCCAGGTCTTTATTGGCCATGTCACACGTTCCATTAGACAGTTTTCACTGTTAGTAAATGCTCCCTTCCACTGATGCTAAATCTGCCTCCCTGTACCTTCCGCGGGGTTGGTCCTAGCTCTTCTCCATTGGAGCCACACAGAGTAAGTTTGTGCTCTGACCTTTGGGCAGAGCTATAATAAAACTATCCCAGACTGATGAGGGTCTCCTTCTGAGAACCCGTGCCCTCCTATTCCAGGGGTTAGGAAGAGTCCAAAAGACACAAAATACATAAATAAATACAGCAGGGGGCCTTTTAATTGTCTTCCATTCTGAGCTGGGTGACTTGGGTGGTTGTGCTGCTTGAAATTCAGCTCCCAGACCCTCAGGGGGTTGGGGCCTCCTCCAGCTGTTCCCTGGGGGTACAGACTCCAACTGCTCACAAAAGCAGAGGCCCAGCTGTCTTCCCCCTGGCAAATGAGCACAGCCAGGCTTCAGTGCTCTCTCTGGGGGCCTGAGCTTCGGCCACCATCCCCAGCTTCCTCATCTTCTCTAGCAGACAGTGCAGGGGAACCCAAAGATGTAGGGAAAGGAAGACAGGAGCCTCCAGGATGCATGTCACAGTCCTGACTTGGCCATTCACTTTGACCTCACCCTCCAGGCTCTGTTTCTACTTCTGTCTGCTTACTGTGCTTCCTTGGCATCTCACTAGCTGACTCTGAAAGTCCAGGTGGGAAGGAAGGAAGGAAGGAAGGAAGGAAGGAAGGAAGGAAGGAAGGGAGGGAGGGAGGGAGGAAGGAAGGAAGGAAGGAAAGGGAGGAAGGAAGGAAGGAAGGAAGGGGAGGAAGGAAGGAAAGAAGGAAGGAGGGAAGAAGGGAAGGAAGGAATGAGGGAAGGAAGGAAACACCTGTTAGATGTCAGACACTGGGCTAAGCTCTTTGCAGATATTATCTTGTTTGATCCTCACAATAGCCTTGGGAGGTAGATCCTATTATCATCCCCATTTTAGAATTAAGGAAACTGAGGCTAAATGACTTGCCCAGGGTCCTCTGGCTAGTAAGTGTCTGAGGCTGGATTTGAACTCAGGTCTTCCTGACTCGTAGGGCAGCAAGGTAGCAAAATGGATTGAATGAATGCCAGGCCTGGTGTGAGGAAGACCTGAGTTCAAATTCAGCCTCAGACACTAGTTTGGTGACCCTGGGCAAGTCACTCAATCTTGTCTGCCTCATTTCCTCATCTGTAAAATAAACTGGAGAAGGAATCTTTGCCAAGAAAACCCCAAATGGGATCTCAAAGAGTCAGACATGACTGAAACAACTCAACAATTTCCTGATTCCAGGCTCAGCTCATCATCTAGCTGCCTAGCTAGGATAGAAGGCAAAGGCTTGTGCCCATGTGCCCAGACCTAGCTTACTGTGTTTGAAATGGAAAACGTCAGAGAAACTTTTCATACCTGCATTGTCTGTCCAAAGCCCCACAATGGTCATAAGACATACCAAAGTAACTCCTTATCAGACCTAGGTTGGGGATTTCAAACCTCTGAACCATTCAGGGAAAACTTCTCCCTTGTTTGTTCCCCTGATGACCAGGAAGTTCTTCCTGGCATCCAACCCTAATCTCTCCCGATTTCGTTTGTGCCACTTTCCTCTTTCTCGGGTTTGTCTTTTTTCTTCTACCTCTGGAGCTGCAGGGGCTCCTTTCCTTACTCTATCCCATATGAAGATCAATGAAAAGAATTGGAGAAGGGAAAATTTAGGAGAGTCATGATCAGTCTTAAGATGTTTGCAAGACTGTCATATGGAAGGAGATTCAGAGGGTCTAATTGGAAGCAATCAATTAATCAATATTTATGAAGTGTGTCAGGCACTCTGTTAAGCGCTGAGGATATTAGGGGGGGAGGCAAGACCAATCCCTCCCCTCAAGGAGCTTTCATCCAAACGGGGAAGATAACATATGTAGAAATACACACAAAGCCAGATACAAGGTGGCCTCAGTGGGTAAGATACCTGCAGCTGAGGGGACCAAGAAAGGCCTCCTGGGGGAAGTGATATATGGGAAGACTGGAAAGATAGGAATGGGCCTGGTTGCAAAGGATTTTAAATGGCTAAGGAGGCTATATTTGCTCTCGGGGGTAACTGGGAGTTATAGGAGTTTGTTGAGTATGAGGGTTGTGTGGTCAGACTTGTGATTTAGGAAAATCACTTTGGCATCAAAGTATAGGATAAATTGGAGTGGGGAGAGATTTGAGGCAGGGAGAAAAATCTGGAAGCTACTGCAATTAGCCCAGTTCATAGGGGATGAGGCCGAGTTGGGCTAGTGGCTATATGAGTGGAGAGAAGGGGGCACGTGTAAGAGATGATGTGAAGATAGAAATGATAAGGTTAACAAATCATCAAGCATGGCAGAGTGAATGAGAGGGAGGAATTGAAGATGACTCCATGGTTTTGAACCTGGGTGACTGGGAGGCTAGTAGGGCCCTCAATAGTAATGAGGAATAGGGTTGGGGGGGGTTGTAGTGGCAGACCACTAGTTGTTTTCAACGTGTTGAGTGTGGCACTTTGTGATGCCAGTCTTAGAACTCAGGATCAAGATTAGAGCCGGATAAATGGGTCTAGAAGTCATTTGCTTGAGATGATAATGGGAGTTGAGATCACCAAGTCAAAAGTATAGAAGGAAAAGAGAAGATGGCTCAGGACAGAACCTAGGGCATATCCACAGTTAGTGAATAAGCTACAGATGAAGATCCAACTTTGCTGGAGAATGAAAAGGAGTAGTAAGGCAGATAGGGCGGGAACCAGCAGAGAACAATGTCACAAAAACCTGGAGAGGAGGAAATTTCCAGTAGGAAAAGGTAGTCAACAGTGTCAAATACTGCCTAGAGTTAAAGAAGGATGAGGATTGGCATTGGGACACAAAGATTCATCTTCCTCTAATGGAAAAGTCGATGGGGGTATGGGAGAAGGTATGGGAGAGAGCAGATTGGAGGAAGCGATATCTTGTGGGACTGCTATTCTGGGAGGTTGGGTAGGGGAATAATGGGGGGAAAATGATTGTAACTCAAAATCTGGCGGAAATGAATGATGTAAAACAGAAGTTAATAAAACATTTGTTTAAAAAAAAAAAGAAGAAGGATGAGGATTAAGAAAAGGAGAGAGGAGGGAAAGGGTAAGGAAGAGAAAAGGGGAGAGGCAGAGAGGGAGAATTCATCTGATTTGGCAATTAAAAGACCACTGGTATCTTTGGAGAAGGCTGTTTCAGTTGAATGATGAGGTTGAAAGCTGATTGCAGAGGCTTAAGAAGACAGTGGGAGGAGAGGAAGTGGAGATATTGGATATAGATTTTTTTTCCCCAAAGAGTTTAGATAAGAAGGGGAAGAGAGACATAGGAGAGTAGCTAGCAGGGATAGTGGGCTCTAGGAAGGGCATTTTTATTTTTAGGATGGCAGATCCTTGGACGTCTTTGTAGGATAAAAGGAAGGAGCAGTAGATAGAGTTTGAAAATTAGTAAGAGATGGGTTAATAGTGAAGGTGATCTCCTAGAGAAGATGGGAAAGGATACGATCAATGATACATGTGAAGAATTGGCTTTGGCAAAGAGAAGGGTCACCTCAAAGGAGGAGATAATGGGAGCACTATTAGGGGGATGTCATATAAAGAGAAGGGAGGAGGAGCTCAAAGGGGATGCCCTTCATTTCTTTTCAGGGAAGTATTAGTGGAGGTAGGTAGGTCCTCAACTGAGAGAAATGGAAGAGAAGGTGCTAGGGGAGTAGGAAAGAAACAACTCTATGGTTTAGAAAAGCTCCTGTAGTGAAATAGATAATCAATTAGGGAGGAATAGAAGGATTGTCATGCTGCAGTGAGGACCCAGTTTAAATTAAGTAACAGAAATGTGTAGTGGATGCAGTCAGCATGTGAATAAAAACACAGCAACTCCCAGTGCTAACCTTGAGGGTGAGGACTGGGCGGACACCTTGAACCTTCCAGTCATCTGCTTCTTCAACAGAAATCCACCCATTTGTTAACCTGGACTCCACCAGTTGTTTGCCCATTCCTAGCCCATCTTTTTCTCCCTATCCCAGCGATATTGAACAAAAGGTTGGAGGTAGTGGCAGTAGTCTGAGGTTGGGGTTTGAACAGCAATAGAATAAGGGACAAGGGGCTTTGAGATATAAAGTAGAATTGATCTGGTTCACCAGAGAGTTGAGATTAGGAAGGGAAAGGAAGAATGGAGCCAGGGAGTCAGAGATGGTCTGGGAAACTCTTGAAGGGAAGAAGGATTTCAAGTCACATTGGGGATGAAGGCTAGAATTAGGATTAGTAAAGCACAGAGAGGTGAAATGATAAAAGATTTTTTTGAATTCTTGAACATGGAAGTGGAACACTTGTGGGTGATGGTGAGATCAAGGATATGGTGGAGGTGAAGTGGAAGAGTAGATCATAGGAGCTAAATAGGCTGGAAAAAATGTGAAATTAGTGTATTTGAGAGACCATCCACAGGTATGTTAAAGTTCATTAGTATGAGGGCAAAAGTTGGAATGGAAAGTGAGATGGTGAGCCAAGCACTGAACACATTGAGAAAATATCAGTAGATGATGACAAACAGGATCTGGATTGGGTGATTAATTTGGATATCAAGAACCTCCAAGAAGAAGCTGGTGTTGAGTGATGGTGGTATAGGAGGAATCCAGAAGTGGCAATAGGGAGCAAAGAGTATGAGTTAGAAGGAGAAGAGTCTAGTAGAACAGAGTATTCATTCAGTACTAGAAAGGATTGCCAGGGATATAGTGTCAACCAGAGGAGAGCTAGAAGATGATAGAAATATGAGAAGAGGAAGGAAGTTTGTTAATTACAGAGCAAGAGTTTCAGAGGACACCTTGGAAAGAGTAGGTACATATGGAATGGAACCTTGGAAGGGTAGGGTTGAGGTGGATGGGACTGATAGACTGGGAAACAGGGGTTAGAAATGGGAAGGTGGGGCTTCAGTATCACTGGGAGAAGATGAGGGGGCACGAATATGCAAGCAGCTGGTGAAGGAGTCCAGTAATACTGCAGAAGAAAGCAGATGATTGGAAGGTTCAAAGTCTCCTCTGGTCCTCACCTTCAAGGATAATACTGGGAGTTGTTGTGTACTGGGGTGTCAGGAAACTTGGCCAGAAGGCAGGGGCAATGAGTGGAAGTCACTGAGAGGCAAATTTAGATTAAATGTAGGGGAAAACTTCCTAATAATTAGAGTTGTTTAAAAGTGGAAATGGGGGCAATTAGGTGGCACAGTGAATGGAACACTGGCCCTGGAGTCAGGAGGTCCTGAGTTAAAATCCAACCTCAGACACTTGACACATTTACTAGCTGTGTGGTCTTGGGCAAGTCACTTAACCTCAATTGCCTTGTCTTTCCCCCTCCAAAAAAAAAGTGGAAATGGGTCACTTCCCCATCTCTAAAAATCTTCAAAGAGACTGGATGACCCTTTATTGGGGATATTGCAGTGAGGATTCCTCCTTAAATATGAGTTAGGCTTGAATTCTAGGAACCCTGGTTTAGCCAAGACCAGTGATAATGGTTTTATAGGCAGGAGGTCTTCTCTCTCTCTCTCTCTCTCTCTCTCTCTCTCTCTCTCTCTCTCTCTCTCTCTCTCTCCCTCTCCCTCTCCCTCCCTCCCTCCCTCCCTCCCTCGTATTTATTCCTGGGCTATTGCAAAGCTCTCAGATGTTCCATTTTTAACACCACTGGGCATTGAGTTCATTAACTTCCTATTTGCATTTCTCTGCCACAAAATATCAGAGCTAGAAGGGTCCTAGAATATGTTAGAACATAGATGAGAGAGTGTTAAAGGTGCAAGTGACCTTAGACATCATCAGCATGGGCATATGGTTAAATTCTTACTCTCTCTCTCTCTCTCTCTCTCTCTCTCTCTCTCCCTCCCTCCCTCTCTCTCCCTCTCTCTCTCCCTCCTTCCCTCCCTCTCTCTCTCTCCCTCCTTCCTCTCTCCCCTCTTCCCCCCACTTGCTTCCCCTCTCCCCTCTGTTTATTACTATCTCTGTCTCCCTCTGTCAGTCTCTCTTCTCTTCTTTCTTCTCTCTGCTTACCATTGTCTCTGTCTGAATATTTTTATTTTGCAAATGGAGAAAGCAAGGTCCAAAGGAGTGAAATGATTTGCTTAAGACTGCATAACTTATTAGTGGCAAAGCCAAGATTACAATCTAGTTCTTCTAACCTAGGCAAAGACAGCTAGGTAGTACAGTAGAGTGCTGAGCCTGGAGTCAGGAAGACCTGAGTTCAAATTCAGTCTTAGACATTTACTAGTTGTGTGACCTTGGGCAAGTCACAGTCTTGGCATACCTTAGTTTCCTCAACTGTAGAATGGGGACAATATTAGCAGCTACCTCCTACAGTTGTTGTGAGGACCAAACGAGATAATATTTATAGGCACTTAGCCAGTGCCTGGCACATAGTAGGTACTTAATAAATGATCATTTCCATCCTTCCTTCTGACCACTAATCTAGTGCCTGACGCCTCCAGCCATGTTACTTTATCAATAATAACAATAGCTCACATTTTATATAGCACTCTAAGATTTATAAAGCACTTTCATTTATATCTTGCCTATGACTAGTCAACTTTTGTAGAAACGTGAGGAAAAGTAAAGATGGATCTTTAAAAAAAATCCTCTCTGGTCTGGGTCAGCCATCGAAGTTATGTAATTTTTAAGGAAGGCACAATAGATTTAAGTCATGTGGTTTTCAAGGTACTCACCAGTCTTCCTCCACTGCCAATAAGCGTCTTGAGCTCTAATGGCTGGAGTGCTCCTGTGGGTGGCAGGGGACCTGGGCTCTGTTCTCCACTCTGCTGCTCATTTACCGTGTGACCTTGGGCCAGTTATTTGACCTCTCCACGTCCCAGCTTCTCCATCTGAATAATGAAAGGATTTCTGTTTTTCATGTATGTTAAGGGGTTGAAAAAAGGATGGGTGAGGGCTTTAGAGAGAAGAGTAGCTCTTGTAAGCCTAGACCTCTGACTGGCCCTGCTCTGCCCCCAATTTCAGGGCAAGATTGTCATTTATCTATCCTTTGTGGGAGAATTCCTCAACACCCCCCCCCCACTCTACCTCCTAGAGCAATGGTTTATTGTTCAGTCATTTTAGTCACGTCTGATTCTTTATGACCCCATCTGGGGTTTTCTTGGCAAAGACACTTGAGTGGTTTGCCATTTCTTCCTTCTCCAGCTCATTTTACAGATGAGGAAACTGAGGTAGACAGGGTTAAGTGACTTGCCCAAGGTCACACAACTAGTAAGTGTCTGAGGCCAGATTTGAACCCATGAGAATGAGTCTTCCTGATTCCAAGCCCAACTCTATTCATTGTGCCACCTAATTGTCCTAGAGCACGCTATCAAACTCAAAAAAAGAAACAGGAGCCACTAACCCATACAAAAGGATTCTTGCAGGCTTCATGTTGATTTAGTTTTAAAATGTAATAATTATCTGTGCCTCACTGCATTTTTATTTCTTTTATTAAATATTTCCCAACCACCATTTATCTGGTTCTGGCCACAGATGGAAGTGTTGTGGACCACATGCAACCTGTAGGCCATGTGTTTGAACCCCCAGACCTAGAGAATTCAGAACTTCCTTTGGCATCATACTTCTGCTCTCCATGTGTCATTCATGAGTCACTTCTGAGGTCATAACCAAATCTCTTGTGCTCCAACATAAATCTGTTTCTCTTTGTTCTATTATTAGTGGAATTTTAACTCAATTCACCAAGTATTCATTGAGGAACAACCTGTATTCCTAGTACTATGTTTGTTGCTGATGGAAGTTGAATCAGAATGTTAGAGTTGGAAGGGACCTTAGAATATTCATTTATTAAACCATTCAGCTATGTAATAAGCTTAGAACATAGAATTCTAGAGCAGGAAATGAAATTAGACATTACTAACTCCTGACGTCTTATTTTCCTGATAGGGAAATTGAGGTCCAGAGAAGGGCAAAAGACTTGCACAAGGTCACACAACTTGCTAGAGGCAGATCCATTACCCAGGAGGGTTAACATGCTTCAGTCATGAACACATGCTAGTTGGCTAGTTTTCTTTCTAAGTCCCAATGTGGTATTCCAAATGACTCTCTCCATTAACAGAGGCAATGTGGGGTAGTGGATAGAACGCTGGACCTGGAGTCAAGAAGCACTGGGTTAAAATTCTGCCTCAGACATTTACTAGCTGTGTGTCTCTGGGTAAGTCACTTAAACTTTCTGGGCCTCAGTTTCTTCACCTGTAAAATGGGGATGATAATCACACCTACCTCACATACTTGTGGTGAGCATCAAACAAGATTATGCCTGTAAAGGATTTTGTAAATCTTAAAGTGCTATTTAGAATAGCTAAGATGACGATGATGGTGATGATGGTGATGACGATGATGGTGATGATGGACTGGGAGGAAAAGGGGATGCTGTGACAGGAGAAATCACTCTTTTGGTTTTTAATATTGGGGCAAGGGTCAGTCCTTCTTGCTTAAGGAACAATCCATAGTTTCCATCTTCTGTGTGGCTGACCCATTGCAGGAGAGGGGATGAAAATTCCCTGAGGGGATGGGGGTCCCTCATACTCTTTTCTGTTGTGATGTCACACAATGATACAACCAAGAGTCATTTACTTGACATCAGGAACAATTCATGAGCTTGGAGCTGCTTGCAGCACCAAGAAGGGCAATTTCCCAGGACGAAAGGTGTGTTACACAGGGGAGACATCCTAGTCAGTCTCTCTCCCTCTTTCTTTCCCTATCCTCTCATTGGAGTCCAAGAGATATTTCATGTTGACCCTGGAGCACTTCCCACAGGACATTTACCACAGGTTCAGTACTTGCCCTGCCCTTTGGTTTTTCCCCAAGACAAGACAAATTTTCTGTCAAAAGGAACAGTTGTTCTCTCCTCTGGCTCCACATTTTTTGAGAAAGCAGAGGCAAAGAAAAGTGTGGGCTCAAAATCCCTCTTCTTCTTTCCTCTTTTCCTTCTCCCTTTGGTGACACAACTCCTCTGCTGTCAGGTGAGCCCATCCCTGAACAGGAAGACAGGTTTTCTCCTTATGATCCTTTCATTCGAGGGATGTAATCTGTCAATCAGGAAAAGACTCAGATCCTTTCCAGGGGCGATGAGAAGAGAGCATCAGGGAAGAAAGGAGATTGCCCAGGTCTTATGTTAGCCTTGGGAATTGACCGGCTCAGCTCCCAGACTTGGCTAAAAAAGGAACAAAGGATAGAAACATGCCTGGGTTTTATTGTTTAGAGGGGAGTTTGAGGAGAGGACACCACTTGAGCATCTCAGGGCCTCTGTCTCCATCAGATCCTGGCAGCTTCCCTTTACTGCTGGGGTCCTGGGTAGGTTTCCCATTAGACCCAAGTCACCCAGTGAGAGAGGCCCACTCAGCAAGGACTCAGGACCTATCCTTGGTGGATCTCCATAAAGACCTCATGCTCTTGTTTCCCCTTGACACCAACTAGGCCAGGCTTTGCTTTTCTCATCCCAGCATCTGGGAACTATTATATCTTCAGTAATAATCAACAAATAGCAACTCCATACTTCTTGTGGGTCAAGCACTGGGCTAGGCCTGGGGAGGCTTCCAGAGGAAGATAAAACACAGTTCAAATTTTTAAGGGGGCTTATGGTTTAGCCACAGTCCTGCCTTGAAATTGCAAAGTCCCACTGTTAGTGCACGCTTTCAGGCTAGTCAGCCAAGAGTCATTTTTAAAGGGATGAGGGTTAAGCAAAACCTTCACCAATTCAGATTTTCTGACCCTGAGCCAAAACCCACCCTCTCTTCTCTGCTCACACCCCTTGTGGACAATTCTGGCAGCCAGCTTGATGTATCATTCTGAACAGGTTCAAGCACCTATAAGGTTCAGGTACTTCTGTTCTGTGATTCTCCACCCCCCCCACACACACCCCAGGTAACCATGCCTCATACTGTCCCTCCCCTTTCCCCCAGCCACCTTAGCCACAGGATAAAATGCAAGAATTTTGTACTAATGGGACTTCAGAAATGTTTATGGGGAACATTCAAATGCCAGGAGAAAACACCATTCTTTCTTTCTGCCAGGGTCACCAGCTGACTGAGCTGTCGATCATCATCAGTCCAGCCAATGACATATTTAATTGGGCATTGTATGATGTTGATTGACAGCTCAGTCAGCCAGTGAGAAGGGGACACAGAGATACTGGAGAACTCTCCCCATCCTCCTCTGTTTCTCCTTCCCCTCTGCGGATCCAATACAAGAAGTTCCCAGGATTGGTTGCCAGAAGTCTCTGCTACTCTGGAAATACTTGAACAACAATGAATGCTACTGAATTTCCAGGCTGCTGCCCATAGTCTTCCTCACTGTCTTGGAAGCAATTGGTGATAGAAGGGGCTTTCTAGCTGGGACCTGGCCCCAAATGAGCCAGCGTGGTTACAGTTCTCCTTAAACAATAGCTCTGGACTCAGTGACACAGCTCCAAACCCAAATCTTGGGACTTAGGCATTATCCCCCCTTTGTAGATACCTACAGAGAGGCTGGTCTTATAACAAGGGGATGCTCTAGATTATTAATGCAGAGCACCAGAGAAATATTCCTTACCCTAAAAACATCTCTTCTTCACACATGCCACAGTTCCAGAAAGCTCCCCATCAGAGATCCCTTTATAAAATTATAGAATGTCAAAGTTGAAAGGGAACCTCAAAGGTCACTTAGTCCAAATGCCTTGTTTTACAGATGGGAAGAGATAAAGTGACTGATCAAAGAGATGACAAATCCAGGATTAAGACCCAGATTTCTTGTTTCCCACCCTGGTGTTCTTTCCCCTACACCACACTGCCTTTTAACACTTTGGTTGAAATTCCTGCTTTTCCATAAGCCCACCCCCTCGCCGACTCAGGGAGCCCAGATTTGCAAAGGGCTGCTCTGCTTAGAACGCCCCCAGCCTGTGTGCTCAGCTCAGCAAGGATTGGCAAAGGCCTCAATTAATATACTATAAGCCCAAAGCAAACTCAGGAAAGGTAGCTCTCTAGCAAAAGCCCCTCTTATTATCTTGGACAGATTTCTTTGCAATGCACGTAAAAGGCAGCCTATAAAAGTGAATGGCACTTTATCTTTAAGGTGGTCCCTGAAGACTAATTCTCCTATAAGCTGAGTAGCCTCTTTCATCTCTAGTCCCCAGCACTACCCCCCTCCTGCCTGCCTAATTCCCATCATCCCACTCCTACCTATTTCTGCAGAACCCCCTTATTTGTCTCTTTCTTTATCAAGGGTCCAGGTATCAGGATTGAGGAGGTGGGGCTCTCAGATTACAAAGAATAAAGGGTGGTAAGTCAGAGGGGGGATTCTAACCTGGTCTCCCTAGATCAGATTTGTCCCTTGGCAAGAGCACCTTAAAGCCAAATGGTCAGAGTGCCAGGATAAGAGTAGCTCTGGAAAAGGTACCACTCCAAATAGATTTGTACTGAGGGGAGAGGGCTGAAAGGCAGGGAGGATGACAGGGAGGCTTTGCTGATACAGCACTTGGGATCTGGTTTTCAAACCTAAGTTGTCCTTTGTCTCTGAACACATGGGGCTCTCCCAGTCTTGTGCTCCCTGGGGGTTTTCAGAGAGGCATTGCTCTGGTGTAGGTCAGGGAAAGCCCTGACTTCCATGTAATTCGAGAAGGAAAGGAGGACCATGGACAGCGCCTGCCCCCAGAATGTCAGGCATCACAGTAAGTGTGGAGGAAAGGGCAGAATAGGATTCCTCAGCAAATGGTTGGCACTTTGGAGACCGGTTAACTTGTTCATATGTGCAGAAGCAGTGGGATGGGGGAGGGTGACTCATTCTTACTCTGCCTGGCACAATCAGATTTGAATAAATTGCCAGAAGCAGCCCTGGCCTCTTTTCTACTCCATAATCCAAAAAGGTTTGGAAGAGGGGTCTAGGTTGGTAACAAGGCCAAGCACACATTGATATCTGGTGCCAGAGTCTGGAGCTCATAGTCAGGAAATTCCTCCTGTAACCTTATTGTGGATGCTTAATTCTATACCATCCTTTACTGTGAATCTTCTCCTTAATAAGATCCCCTAAGCTTCCTAGTACCAGGCACATTGTCTCAGGCTTCTTTTCATCCCCCATAGCACCTAGCACAATGCTAACCATATAGTAATAACTGACCTTTAAGGTTTCCACCTCATTCAATCCTCATGGCAACTCTCTGGAGTAAGCCCATTTCACTGATGGGGAAGCAGGCATTCAGAGAAGTGACGGGCTTTGCCAAGGGTCTCATAACTACTAACAGTCTGAGGTAGAACCTGAACCCAGGTTTTCCTAACTACAGATCCATTGGTCTTTTCACTATATTGGGCTGCCTCTCATAGGTACTCATTAAATGGTTTTAATTACAATTAATCAAAGAGAGACCCAATGGCATAATAATAGAAAGATTTTGGAGTTAGAAGTCCTCAATTTTAGCCTTCATTCTCCAAAGAGATACTCCAAGTCACTAACTCCCCCCGTTATTAGTACTCATTGGAATTATGTTGTATTTGCTTATTTGTATAGATGTATCTTCCAAATAGAATGTAAACATCTTGAGGGCAGGGACCTTTTTCCTTTTGCATCTTTGTAACTCCACCATATAATACAGCCTTGAGTACAGTAGGCACTAATAAATGTTAAATTGAATTAAATTTCGACCTGGAGAGTGTGTCTTCTTTTACCTTGGCCTCAGTTTCCCCATCTGTAAAAATGGGAAGTGGGATAGAATATATAATCTTCAAGACCACTTCTAGTTCTAATTTTCCCCCCTAATTTGTGACTTGAAATCTCTGGCTTGCTAGGTTCTGATCAAGTCAAGTATTGAGATGCCCAGAGAAACAGCCCATAAATCTGGTTATGCCTTTTCCATATTGAGAGGTCCTTGCCCCCAGCTGTATCAGCAGACATAGAGCCAAGTAGTGAAAGGGATGTTTCTTTTGCTAGCATGATGGCTCTCTTACAGTCCTGTCTCTCTGGGTTCTTTCCTTCTGCAAACTATTAGATGACTTGTCTTCCTAGCCTTCTGGGTGATTTGATTGGGAGTGTTAACCTCTGGAGCCCTTGGCTATGTCAGCTTTATGGAAATGGAAAGGAAAAGGGGAGGGAAAGAGGGATGAAAGAAGCCAGATGGAAGAGGTACTTCAGAGTTCACAGCCTGGGGGGGGGGGCGGAGATAGAAAGCACCTGAAAAACTCTCAGGCTCCCCAAGGGAGCTAGACTCTGTGCTGGCTTTGATACCCTTACGCAGAGAACAGACTGTATACAGCTTCCTCTGTATTTGTGGGGAATTCAGATTATAGCCCAGCATTTATTAAGCACCTACTATGTACAAGGCACATTTCTAGAGCGTTTTAAGGTTTACAAAATGTGTTTTTCTTCCTCAAAATACTTGTGAAGCTCATAGATATCAAGTGACTTGTCCAGAGTCACACAGTATCAAAACCAAGATCTGAACTCAAAGGATACATGCTGGCATAGAATATGGAACCCATCGACTTTAGAACATCGACTGATGCACATGCTGTGCAACTTTGGGGTAAAGATGACATCTCTCTGGGTCTCAATCTTGTTCTTTAGGCATTTTAGTTGTGTCTGACTCTTCATAACCCCATTTGCCAAAGAAGGGTGGTTTGCCATTTACTTCTCCGGATCATTTTACAGATAGAGAAACTGAGACAGAGAGTTTGCCAGGGTGGCACAGCTAGTAAGATTCTGAGGCCAGATTTGAACTCAGTAATATGAGTTTTCCTAACTCCAGGACCAGTACTCTATCCACTATACCACCTAGCTGCCCCCTGGGCCTCAGTTTCCTCATCTGTAAAATGGGGGATTGGGACTAGGTGATCCCTAAGGGACTTGCTGACCCTTAAATTCTTCTGTGTCCATTTTATAGATAAGAAACTAAGACACTTAATAATAAACATTAGAGTTTACAAAGTGATTTCTCAGTGACTCTGTGAGTTAGGTAGAATATATTGTTGTGGTTATTTATTATTATTCCCATTTTACAGATGAGGAAACTGAGGCTAAGAAACGTGAGCTAGTAAATCCTGGAGTCAGGATTTGGATTTATGTTTTCTGACATCAAGCCCAGGGCTTATTCCACCATTTCAGTTGGCTTTCAGTCATGTCCAACTCTTTGTGACCCCATTTGGGGTTTTCTTGGCAAAGATACTGGAGAGGTTTGCCATACATACAAATGTGTGTGTGTGTGTGTGTGTGTGTGTGTGTGTGTGTGTAAATGACAGAGGTGTCAAACACAGCCTGTAGACTGCATGTGGCCCATAACACTCTCCAGTGCAGCCTGAACCAGATTAAAATGTAATTGGAAAATATTTACCCAAATAAATAAAAATGCAATAAACATAGATAATATTACATTTTAAAACTAAGTCAATATATGACCCACAGGAATCCTTATGTATGCATTAGTGATTCTTGATTCTATTTGAGTTTGAAACCACTGATGTATATTAGGCCAGACCCCTTCCTTCAGAGGGAGGAGGAGGGACCTAAATAGAAGGAGCTAGAAAATGAATGAATCCATGGGTATGGCCCCTGACACAGAAGCTCTTTGTGGGGGGGGGGGGGTGCAGAGGAAGGCGTTTATTATGATTCCCCTGAGGAAGTGGGCTTCATGCTCACTAGGAACACCCACACTGATACAGAAGCAGGAGTGAGAAGCCCTTTTTTCAGGTTATAATTTTTACTTAAACATTTTTTATCATTTTTAAAATGTTTGAATTCCAAATTCTCTCCCTCCCTCCGGCCCCTTCCCCACCTATTGAGAAGACAAAGCAATATAATACCCATTACACATATGACACTGTTATTCCAACCTATTTTTGCCCTTCTTTGGCCTGTGCATGATTAGTGTATTAAAACATGCCTAGGCTCTTCGCAGCCTGCAGTTGTCCATTTGTAAAAGTCTATAGCTTCTCTTTGTCTACCTCAGTATAAAACCTCACAGATCCTGACTTCCATGCCCCACTCTGTCTACAATTCTGGATAGAGTGAATTTCCAGGTGCGCAGCTTCATTTCCCAGAATTAGGACAAGATTGAGACCAGAGGGTAGCAGAGAAGTGGAAATAAACATTTCTTTGTATCTGCATGTGTGTGAATGCTCCACCAAAGGTCTGTGTGCTGTTAACAAACATCATAGTTAGAGCAGAGGTGACTGTGGTTAGTATTTCTGTTACTCAAGCTTGGGAACCTAAGCAATCAACTCAAGGACTAGAAGTCCTTGAAAGTTCTTCAGGAGATGAACCCAAGAGTCACACATTGTCTGAAGGCTTTCCATCAGCTTCCTACTTCCTCCAGTATTTACTGATTCAATGAAGGGCATTATAGAATGTTTTCAGGGACCCAGCAAATATTGAACTTAAATAGTCCCATCAGCCAACCTCTCTAAAAGACCCACTCAGCTTATGTTCCTCATCTGTAATGATCTTCCTTTTCCTTTCCACTTATTCAAATAATACCCGTTCTCCACAGTTGGTCTCCAGTGCATCTCCTCCATGAGACCCCTTCAGACACAACCAGCTCTCCCTCTTCTGAACTCCTGCCCCACAATTGGCACTAATCATGTTGGTCTGATGTTATTTAAAAATATTTCATGGGATCATAGAGTCTAAAGCTGAACTTAGAAGTGATCAAATCCAACCCCCTCACTTCAGAGATGAGACACCTGAGGGCCACAGACCAGATCCCAGATCCTAGAGATCCTAGGAGCTGCTCTGGAAATCAAATTTAGTCTCCTGACTCCAAATCCAGTCTTCTTTCCCCTCTCCTGAGTTTGCCTAAACTACACTGGAAGGTCCCTAAAGGCAAGGACTGCATCTCCTAGCTCCTGGTTATACTACACAGGAAGTACTTAGGCTCCTTTCTCTTTCCATGCAAATATCACCTAAGCAGCTCCTGCCTTGCTGGAGGACCATTGATTTTGTAATTAAGAAAACCTGAACTAAGGGAGGGAATCTTTTTCTTTGGGTCCAGAATTTCTACCTAGATGTGGGATGACCAGGATAGAGCTGGGGAGGAAGAAAAAGTTTGAGAAGGGACATTCCGTGTGTTCTTATAATTGTCTGATGTCTCTCTTTTCCTCTCTGCCTGCCCATGCCCTTTGTCCATTTTTCTTTCTGTAGCGCATGAGCTGTGGTTATATCCTGTGCACTGTACTGTTGTCTGTTGCTGTGCTGCTGGCTGTGACGGTCACCGGTGCCATCCTCTTCATGAACCACTATCACACTCCAGTAACTGAACCCCCACCCGTCATCAGCACCAACCCTGATGAAGACAACAGTGCCCTGGTTACTATTGAGAAGGCGGACAGCTCCCGCATCAACATCTTCATTGACCCACGATGCCCAGACCATGCTGACAACTTTGCCCGCCTGGAGGGTGCCCAGGCCTCTGTGCTTCGAGCCCTCACAGATCGTGAAACTGAGTTCAGGGCTGCTGGTGGTCGGGAACAGGCCTTGCTGGCCACCCTGGCTGATGAGGTCCCCAAACTTCTGGCCCAGGCCACTGAGCTACAGGAGGACTGCGAGGGCCTCAAGAGGGGTCATGGCACTCTGGGCCAGGGGCTGAATGCCCTGCAGAATGAACAGGGCCGACTCATTCAGGTAGGAGGGGAAGCCTCCCTGTACAAATCATCTTCTAAGAAAGGCAAGAATGGTCTTGGTGCTACTGTCTAGAGACCTGTGGCATCATAGAATGTTATGGTGCAGGGAACCCTAGCAAAACAGATGGTTCACTGTGTGAAACTGACCAAGTCACTTTCCATCTCTGGGCCTGGTTTTTCACCTCTGAAAACAAAGGGTTCAAACCTCTAATATCCCATCTAGATATAAAATTCATTTGTACCCACTTTATGGATAGAAAGGAAGGAAGGAAGCCAAGCACTGTATTAAGAGCTTTCCAAATATTATCTTATTTGATCCCCACAACAACCCTGGGATGTAGGTACTATTATTACCCCCATATTACAGTTGAGGAAACTGAAGCAGATGGGTTAAGTGACTTGCCCAGGGTCACATACTAGTAAGTGTCTAACGCTGGATTTGAACTCAGGTCTTCCTGACTCAAGGTCCAATACCCTATCTACTATTCTACCTAGCTGCTTCAAGTGGGAAGACACTAAATCCAGGCCTTCTGATACCCAGTCTGGTGTTCTTCACGCCACATTATATTGTCTCTAGGCCACTGGATTCTGGTGACTTAGAAGCCTTGTAGGGTCATCAGGCACTAGCTGCACTGAAGCTGTTCTGTCCATTTTCTTGCCCCTCCACCCCTTGGGCAAGACAGCAATGATATACTAGGATGTCTCATTACCCAACAATTTGTGGGTGATAAACTTTTTTCTCTCTGTAAGAAAACTGCAATGGGAGAAATGCTGCTCATTACCCCCCTGCCTGGAGTGGCTGATAAGGGTGATGGAGCCCCCGTTTCTGAGAATGCACAGAGATTCTCAGCAGGGAGCTCCACCTATCTCCAGCTCCCTTGAACTCTCAGCAGGTCACACAGCCTGAAATACGCACAATAACCAAGCAACCAAGGCCTGTGAAGTGGTCCATTCACCAGCCCTCGTCACTGATTCTAAGCTGGTTCCCTTCTTTATGAATATAGGTGCATCTTGCCTTATACATTAATTATACTCCTCAAAGAAGTCATAGTTTGTTTGGTAAATCAGATCCCATTTTCCCCATTGACTCATATTCTGATCTCAAAGATGCTTTATCTTTATTTCTGGTGGCCTGTCAGTTGGCAGTGGCTCTTAATGTTCTGAATCCTTTTATAATGTAAGTAATCACTCCCTGGTGTTTTCAGTTTTGCAAGTTTGAATTTTCTTTCGTGGACTTCCTTAAAGGGGACACACTTGTATTATTAACCCATGCCTTCAAGGCCCTGACAGCAGATCACTATTTTCAGCTAAAATGGCATAATTGATTCTCAAACTAATTAGAGTCATGTTTACATTATAAGTATCAATTGTAGTAATTTGTTAGTTTAAATTGAGATCTTGCTAGTTTTTGGTGTTGGCATCTTCTTAAAGAAGAAATGACATTGTTTTATAATATTATTCATTTGAAGAAAAGGGAAGAGGGGAGGAAGGGGATAAGCATTTGTTAAGCATCTACTATGTACTTTCCAGATATTATCTCATTTGATCCTTACAACAACCCAGAAAGGTAGGTGCTATAATTATCCCTATATTGTAGTTGAGTAAACTGAGGCAAACAAAGGTTAAGTGACTTGCCTGTGGTCACACACCTAGTAAGTTGACTGAGGCTGGATTTGAACTCAGGACTTCCTGACTCCAGGACCAGCACTCTGTCCACTGTACCACCATGCTGCATAATATACCTATATTTTTGCAACCTAATCTATACTTGTTTAAACCTCATCACTTCTTGGCCAGCCTTCTAGTGAGCCTCCCCCTTTAGCTAGGTTTGTCCTAGAATGACAGACAAGTCCACAGCCAGGCTCACACTCAAGCTTTTCCAACCTACTACCAGAGTGACTTACTACAACTTCCTATCACTCCACTGGCATAGTCTTCAAAAGCTCTAATGCATTGGAGACTTCAGTAATATCCTTATTATTTTCTTTAATTTATACCAATTGATATGAAAGGAAAACCAAATTAGCATCATCTCCAAACATACATAGGAACTCAAAGGGAAGTCTCTGAGGTGTTCCCATAGCCCTCTGCCATTCACACATTAATACAATGAATATATCAGAGTAAAGAACGGGGAGCCTGGCCTTGAGAGCATAAGGTATGGCAGGGAAGGGAGTAGAGGAAGAAGGAGGAAGGAGGTAAGAAAGCAGAAAGTGGGAGGGAGGAGATAATGGAATTGAGGCAAAGTTAGGCACTAAGAGGCATAAGTAGGAGTTCCCAGTTGAGGGTTCTATGGTTTGGACAGTAGGATAGAGGTGGGGTAAAAGGGTTATGGGAATAGTGTGGATTAGAATATTTAGAGTTAGAAGTCCATCTAGTCCAAAGTTTCTTAATTTTATTGTGTCATGAACCCCTGTAATAGTTTGGTGAAGCCCATGGACTCCTTTGAGGTAGCTAGGTGGCTCAGTGGATAGATGACTAGTCCATTTCCCTTATTTTGTAGATGAGGAATCCAAGACCCAGGAAGAGCAGGCAACTTGATGAAGCCAAGGCTAAGGATGAATTGTTCAGAGCATCTAAGGTCTTTGCTTACTGATGGAATAAGTCAACATATAGATGTAGATCCCCTCCCCTTTTTAAAATGCTGGCAAAAAAAAGCATTATATACAGCAGGGTAGCTAGGTGGCATAGTGCATAGAGTGCCAGATCTGGAGTCAGGAAGACTCATCTTCTTAAGTTCAAATCCTGCCTCAGACACTTACCTGCTCTGTGACCCTGGGCAAGTCACTTACCCCTATTCACCTCAGTTTCCTCATCTGTAAAATGAACTGGAGAAGGAAATGGCAAACCACTCCAGTATCTTTGCCAAGAAAACCCCAAATGAGGTTATGGAGAGTTAGGACTGAAAAAACAATTCAACAACAAAATTATATACAGTTCACTAACCCATGTTTTGAGTCCCTCCCTAGTTCATTAAATCATTACTGCTTGTTAGAGAAAGGACATGAATGTCATAGACATGTGTTAATTGCATATATTCTGCTCTTCCTAGTAGGTCCTACCATCAGCCAGGATATGACTTAAACTAATAATGTTAATAACCATTGACATTTATGAGGTGCTTTAAGATTTACTAATCATTTTACACGCCCATCTCATTTAAACCCCCAAACAACCTTGGTCAGAAATATTACAAGGGTTTTTGTTTGACTGTTTCTTGGCCAGACGTGTGTGATTTTATAGGTAACAAGGAGTTCCAGGTGAGGAACTTCCTTTACCAAGACAGCTCTACCATCTTCTCTGCAATTGGAGTCTTGGAAAGTTGCCTAAGGCATTGAGAGTTTATGTACTATGACTCCCATTTTACAGCTGGGGAAACTGAAGTTAAGTGACTTGTTCAAGGTCACACAGCCAGTGTCTCTTCACTCCTGTTGCCCAATCTTGTCATTTCTAGCTTCACAATACTTCTCACACCTGATTTCTTCTCTTCATTCACATAGCTCCCAGTCCAGTCTAGGTCCTCATTACCTCATACCTGGATTATTGCAATAACCTTCTAATTAGACTCCCTGCTGTGGTTATTCCCCCTCTAATCCATCCTCCCCGTAAGTCATCAAAGTGATTTTTCTAAAGTATAGGTCTGACCATGTTACTCTCTCCCTCCCTCTACCACTCAGTAACTCTATTGGTTCCCCAGTGCCTCTTGGTTCAAATATAAAATTTTCTATTTGACATTTAAAACTTTTCATTACCTGGTTCCTTCCCACATACCCAGTCTTCCTAACTGCCCTCCATGAACTCTGTGGTCCAGCAACACTGGCATATTTGTCATCTCCATTTGCATTGACCTAGTATACGCCCCCCCACTTCTAACTCTTAGCTTTCTTGCCTTCCCTCGAGACTGAATCCTACCTTCAGCAGGAGCCCTCTCCCAGTCCCCCCAGCTGCTAGTGCTTTCCTTTCTGAGAGTCCCTTCCATCTCTCCTGCATGCCTACTTACATACACCCCCTCCCTCAGAATGTAAACTCCTTGAGGATAAGAACTATTTTTGCTTTTCTCTGCATGCCCAGTGCTTAGTACGTTTCCTGGCACATAATAAGTGTTCGATAAATGCTAATTCACTTGACTTCAAGGGCAGCACACAGTTCTGGTTTCAAATCCTACCTGGCACTTACTATCTGTATGACCAGGGACAAATCATTTAATTTTTATGAGCCTCAGTTTCCTCATCTGCAAAATGGACAAATAGCATCTCCTTCACAGAATTCTTGTGATGCTGAAAAGAGATAGCGAATGTAGGGAGCTTTGTATACTTTAAGGCAAAACACACCGGATGCTGTTCTTCATAACAAAAGCCTCATTACCAGCCATGCCAGTAACCAGGTATAGACATTAACCCACGAGGGCTGGTTTTCAGCCAATAGCCTGTCTCCTTGCCCACCATCCCCCAGCTGTCCACTTGCAATAGCAGCTGGCCAACTTTCTAAGCTTCTCCCAACTCCCTGAGCCTGAACTCTTGCTCTTTTCCTATTCGGCCCTCGCCACTGGTGTCTTCAGATGAGGCCAGTCTCCAAGACAGCCACAGAACACAATGAAGAATCCGGCTGTCTTCCTCCGCTTCCTTCTCCCTTTCTTCCACATGGTTCTGTGTGTCCCCTAAATTCAGCACAGTGCTGAATAACCTCCTTCACTAAGGTTAAATCAGCAGGGGAACAGAAAGAATTGTAGTCTTACTGCCTTTGGACAAACTAGAGAAACATTAAAAAAAATTTTCAAGCCCAAGTACATTTCTACTTCCCTTTCTCAAATAACCTATTATCTTCCAAATGACCGACACCAGTCTGAAAATGTGGCAAGCTCCCCTTGAACTCCCCAGCAGGCTGCGGCTTTATTGTGATTTCTTCTTCCTCATTCAGAATTGAGGCCTGAGCCTGTACTCACAGTTCCTGTCAAGTGTGTTGTAGCCTTCTCTGGCCAGAAGAATGCAGGATAAAAACTAGACTCCCTAAGTCTGTTCAATGCTTCTGTTGGTCATAGAATCACAGACCTAGGTCTGGAAAGGTAATTTAGAGACCATCTAAGTGCAAATCCTCTCCCTCACATTACAGAGGGGGAAACTGAGTCCCAGTGGAGCAAAAGGATTCGCCCAAGGTCATACAGGGTGAGTTAGAGACAGGGGCAAAGACATTTGAAGAAATGCCATGGAAAGAGGAAGTTTTGTATTTGCTAGGGACGATGATAATTATCATAGGCTCGTGGGATCATAGACGGCCAGCTACCTTAGAAGTAGTCTGGTCTGTCCCCATCCTTCCATTTCACAGATGAGGAAGGTGAGGTCCAGAAGAGTTGAGTGAATCACCCAAGGTCATAGAGGTAAAGTGATAGGGTGGGCATCATTCGTAACAATAACAATGGCTGGGGCAGTTAGGTGGTTCAGTGAATAGAGCACCAGCCCTGGAGTCAAGAGGACCTGAGTTCAAATCCAGCCTCAGACACTCAACACCTACTAGCCGTGTGACCTTGGGCAAGTCACTTAACCCCAATTGCCCCTCCAAAAAGGAAAATAAAACCAAACAAAAAATAATAATGGCTCACTTATGACACAGCTATAAGATTATTTGCTTGTTCAGATCTATGATTTCATTGGCCAAACAAACTCCAGGGATAGGAACTACCTCCATTTATACTGATCAAGCAATTTACTCTTAGAGGGTTGTTTAATATTCTCACAAGTTAAGTGACTTACCCATGGTCACATAAATATTTTGTTCCCTCAAAGTTTACAAACCACCACATCTGTTATTTATTACACTCCGCATGAAATGATGGACGGAACCCCAGAAAGAGGATCAAGGGACCTTTATTCAGATTTTTAGCCCTGCCATTACTTTACTATAGAAATTTAGGCAAATCCTTTCTCCTATGTAGACCTCAGTTTCTCTCTCTGTAACATGGGCATAATGATGTTTGCACCAGAGAGGAGAAGGGACCCGCCCAAGGTCACAACTGTGAGTTAGTGACAAAATTTCCTTCCTTCTTGGGTATATTGTGAGATTTCAATGAGTTAATAAATAGGAAAACATTTTTAAAAGTCCAAAGGGCCATACAAGTACCCTGAGACTCCAGGCTCTGATTCCTAAGCTGAGGGCTGAGTAGGATTCTTTCTCAGTTATAACCACAAACCAATACCTTGTCCTTCTCCCCCTCTCTTGAACCTAACTCCACATTTATAATAAGAGCCAGTGTGGTGAAGAGGAAAGAGCCCTGACTCGGGGGTCAAAGGATCTGAGTTCAAATTTCCCTCTGGAAATTACAACCTATGACTTTACGCAAGTTACTTAACCTTTCCAGGCTTCAGTTTCCTCATCTGTAAAATGAAGAAGTTGGGCTAGATGACCCCAGAGACCCCTTCTAATGCTCAGTCTATAATTTTAAAGATGCTGTAGTCTGGGAATTTTCCTGCTTTCTCTTAGGGCCTTTAGTGAAGGGCTTGATAGCATCAGGAATGCATAAGGACATAAATTAATACGCTGATCTTCCTGAGAGACTTTCACTTTTTTTTTTTTAAGAGGGCAATTGGGGTTAAGTAACTTGCCCAAGATCACACAGCAAGGTTTTTGTTTGTGTGTGCATTAAGTGTCTGAGGCCGGATCCAAACTCAGGTCCTTCTGACTCCAGGGCCGACGCTCTACTCACTGCGCAACCTAGCCGCCCCAGAGACTTTCACTTTTGCTCTGTATCTCCAATGCCTAGCAAGGTGCTGAAGAGTAGGTACTTAATAAATGCTTATTGGTTAATTAATTTGGATAGAGTAGGAAAGCAAAGTTTAGAAGGATAAGGAAAGCCATTGGCTCTTGTGAAATTGGACATTTATAAAGCACCTTCTAGGTTAGGCTATGGAGCCTAAGTACTTTCTGTGTAGTATAACCAGGAGCTAGGGGATGCAGTCCTTGCTTTTAGGGACCTTCCAGTGTAGTTTAGGCAAACTCAGGAGGGGGGAAAGAAGACTGGATTTGGAGTCAGGAAACCTAAATTTGATTTCCAGAGCAGCTCCTAGGATCTCTAGGATCTAGGATCTGGTCTGTGGCCCTCAGGTGTCTCATCTCTGAAATGAGGGGGTTGGATTTAATCACTTCTAAGTTCAGCTTTAGACTCTATGATCCCATGAAATATTTTTAAATAACATCAGACCAACATGATTAGTGCCAATTGTGGGGCAGGAGTTCAGAAGAGGGAGAGCTGGTTGTGTCTGGAGGGGTCTCATGGAGGAGATGCACTGGAGACCAACTGTGGAGAACGGGTATTATTTGAATAAGTGGAAAGGAAAAGGAAGATCATTACAGATGAGGAACATAAGCTGAGTGGGTCTTTTAGAGAGGTTGGCTGATGGGACTATTTAAGTTCAATATTTGCCGGGTCCCCATTTACAAATGAAGAGCCCTAGGTCTCAGGCTAAGCCTCAAAGTGCTCTAACAAAAGGTGAGAAGGTCAAAGGATATGAACAGGCAGTTTGCAGATGAAGAAATTAAAGCTATCTGTAGTTATATGAAAAAAATGCTCTAAATCAGTGTTGATTAGAGAAATGCAAATCAAAACAACCCTGAGGTACCACCTCATACCTATCAGTTTGGCCAACATGACAAAAAGGAAAATGAGAAATGTTGCAGAAGATGTGGGAAAGTTGGAACTCTGATTCATTGTTGGTGGAGCTGTGAGCTGATCCAACCATTCTGGAGAGAAATTTGGAACTATGCCCAAAGGGTTATAAAAATGTGCATACCCTTTGACCCAGTAATACCATTGCCAGGGCTGTATCCCAAAGAAATCATAAAAATGGGAAAAGGACCCATTTGTACAAAAATATTTATAGCAGCTCTTTTTGTGGTGGCCAAGAACTGGCAATTGAGGGGATGCCCATCGATTGGGGAATGGCAGAACAAGCTGTGGTATATGAATGTAATAGAATATATTGTGCTATAAGAAATGATGAACAGGTGGACTTTAGAAAAACCTGGGAAGACTTTTGTGAGCTGACGTTGAGTGAAGTGAGCAGAACCAGGAGAACATTGTACACAGTAACAGCCACAGTGTGTGATGACTGATTTTAATAAATTTAGCTCTTCTCATCAATGCAAGGACCTAAAACAATTTCAAAGGACTCATGATGGAAAATGCCATCCACATCCAGAGAAAGAACCATGGAGGCTGAATACAGAGTCAAGCAGACTATTTTCTTTTTTTGTTTGTTTTTTTGGGTTCTTTTTTTCTGTCTCATAGTTTCTCCCATTTGTTATAATTGTTCCAGAATGTGATTAATGTGAAAATATATTTAAGGGGCGGCTAGGTGGCGCAGTGAGTAGAGCGCCGGCCCTGGAGTCAGAAGGACCTGCATTTGGAACCGGCCTCAGACACTTAACACACACAAACAAAAACCTAGCCGTGTGACCTTGGGCAAGTTACTTGCCCTCCAAAAAAAAGCAAAATAAAAAACAAAAACGATAATATATTTAATAGGAATGTATATGTAGAGCCTATATCAGATTGCCTGCCATCTTGTGTAGGGGGAGGGAAGGAGAAAAAATTTAAAACTTATAGAAGTGAATGTTTAAAACTAAAAATAAATTTAAAAATAGAAGAAAAGGTGAGGAAGGACCATAGGATCATCAGTTTTGAGCTGGGGGTGGTCAAGTCCTATAGATAAGGGAACTGAAGTTCAGAGAGATTGAGATCCTTTAGGTAGAGGCAAGAGCCAAGCCCAGGTCCTCTGCCTCCACAGCCCATGCCCTTTCCACCAGGTGCCCTGACTAAGAGATTGTGTTATGTGTTTCCTTCCTGCTCTCTGCCCAAGCTGAATTGGTGTCCTTCCTTCCTTCTTTCCCTCCCCCCTGCCCCTTGGCACTACAGCTCCTCTCAGAGAGCCAGAGCAACATGGCCCACCTGGTGAGCTCTGTCAGTGACGTCCTGGACACTCTGCAGAAAGATCGAGGGGCTGCACGGCCTCGAATTAAGGCTGACCTGCAAAAAGTCCCTTCCAGGGGGGCCAGGCCGAGGGGCTGTTCTAATGGTGAGTAAGCTTATTCTTCCCGGTGCATATGAGGCCTCCTCTCCCCAGTCTACATCCCATGTTAGACTGTGGGAAAATCAAGGGCAAATCAAAACAAGGCTGTCTTTTTTCTTCTCTTTGAATGCCCGATGCTTAGCACAGAGCCTAGCACTGGGTGGTTACTAAATAAATGTTTACTCTAGAGAGCTAGGTAATGTGATAGAGGGCTTGGAGTCAGAAAGACTCATCTTTCTGAGTTCAAATCCATCCTCAGACTCTTACTTGCTATATGACCCTGGACAAGTCACTCAATCTTATTTGCCTCAGTTTCCTCATCTATAAAATGAGCTTCAGAAGGAAATGGCAAAGCATTCCAGTATCTTTGCCAAGAAAACCCCAAATGGGGTCACAAAGAGTTGGTCATGACTGAAATACAACTGTTTACTGACTGATTGTCCCAGAGGACAGACCAGCTCTCATTCCCCAGATGTAGCAGCAGCTGCATAGCCCTGTAACAAGGACAAAGGGCTGAGAACTATTTTTCAAGGGAATTAATCTTCCCCGCCCCTCAAAACTGTTTACTCTCAGAATGTCAGTTCCTTGCACAAGATTGCTCAGTCTTGGCTTCTTGGTCCTTCACAGACACAGACACAGACACAGACACACACACACACACACACACACACACACACACACACAGACATAGACATGGACACACAAACATAGGTACAGACACAGATACACACAGACACACAAGCACAGATACACACACAGACACACACCAACACAGACACAGACACACACACAGACACAGACACACAGACACACAGACACACACACACACACACACCCCTGCCCTAATCCCCAAGAGTAGACTGTCACACAGACAAAAGAAGACAGAGCCCCAGAGAAGGTTCAATTGCTTTCTAGAGAGTGCAGTGGACTAGACAGGAAGCTACATCCTAAAACTTCCCAACTTGCCATGTTATGTTTCTCCCCATCCTAATGTTTCTATCCCCATCTTTTCTTCCAGGCTCCCGCCCAAGAGATTGCCTGGACATCTATGCCAGCGGCCAGCAGGAAGATGGGATTTATTCTGTTTTCCCCACTCATTACCCCTCTGGCTTCCAGGTCTACTGTGACATGAGCACTGATGGAGGGGGATGGACGGTGAGTCCCCCTGCCCCAGAGGCAAACTCTTCCATACATAAACACTTTCTAGTTCCCTGTGGTCCCTAATGTATGAGATATGGCTAAAGAAGGCTTGCAGATAAATTCTTGACATGCTAGCCTACAGCCTTCTTTGATCAGCCTATCCTCCCTAAGGTAGTAAAAATAAGGATCACCTTGGTGTCAGGGACAAAAATCCATGTCCTTTGTTACTCCTCTGGTACAACAAATTATTTGCCTTGAGTGGGTGGCTATTATTTTTAGTGAGATGAGTCTGTACTTGTCTGTTTTCCAAATGCTGAATAGAGGGAAGGGGGATAGGAGAAAGTACTAGACTGTCAATCAGAATAAATATACATTTATCAAGTGCCTATTACATACCGGGCCCTATGCTAAGGGCTGGGGATACAAAGGCAAAAGAGCTCACAATCTAATGGGAGGGACAACATGCAAACAACTATGCACAAACAAGCTAAATACAGGGAAAAAATGGAAAAGATCAACAGAGGGAAAATACTAGAATTAAAGAGCGACCAGGAAAGACTTCTTGTAAAAGGTGAGATTTTATTTCTTTATTTTTAACAGGGCTAAGTGACTTGCCCAAGGTCACACGGTTACTAAGTGTCTGAGTTCAGATTTGAAATCAAGAAGATGAGTGTTCTGACTCTAGGCCAGGCATGCTAGCCCCTGTTCTGCCTACCTGCCATTGGAAAGTGGGATTTTAGGTGGGACTTGAAGAAAGGTAGGGGATCTAGGAGGAATAGACAAAAAGGGGGAGCATTCTTGGCACAGGGGCAGCCAGGGAAAATGTCTTGTGTCAGGCAATGGAGTGTCATGTTCAGAGAGTAAATAGCAAAGAAGCCGGTGTTCCGGTGTGGAACTGAGTACCTGGGTGCTCCACGCCATCTGGGAGCTTATGCAGCACTGACTAGCTTGGTGACGCGGGAGCTCTAATAACACTTGTGCTTTTGCTTTGGTTTCTTTCCCTTGTTCCTGTACCTTGTATTACCTTTTAATGGAAAAGACCCCTGGGGTAATAAAGAGCTCAATTTAAAAAAAAAGGTGGAAGGTAAAGGAAGATTGTAAAGGTGGAGGGGCAGTTTATGAAGAGCTGTGAATTTTAAACAGAGGATTTTATATTTAATCCTGGAGGGGACAGGGCACCATTGAAATTTATTGAGTAGGGGTGTGTATGTGTGTGTGTGTGTGTGTGTGTGTGTGTGTGTCTGTGTGTCTGTGTGTCTGTGTGTGTGTATGATAGACAGAGAGAGAGAGAGAGAGTGGGGGGGGCATCATATGGTCAGACCTTGTGTTTTAGGAAGATCACTTTGATAACCAAGTAGAAGATGTATTGGAGCGGGGAAAGATTCGTGGTAGAAAGACCGACCAGCAGATTATTACAATAGTCCAGGCATGAGGTGAAGATGGCCTGCACCAGGATGATGGCAGGGTCAGGGGAGAGAAGGGAGATATGTGGGAGATGTTACAAACATGGAATCAACAGGACATGGCCACTGATGAGATCTGGGGTGTGAGAGAGCAAGAATGGCACGTAGGTTGTGAGGACAAGTGACCAGAGGTGGGAGGCCCTCCACTATAATATAATAGGGGAGCCAGGAGGAGGAGAAGGTTTGTGGGGGTGGGGCCTAGGAAAAAGGAATAAAATGAATTCCATTTTAAACGTGTTGAGCTTAAAATGTCTCTCGGATATCCAGTTTGAGATATCCAACAGGCTGTTGGAGATGTGAGACTAGAGGTCAACAAAGAAATTAGAGCTAGAAAAGTAGATTTGAGAATTGACATAGAGATGTTAACTGAATCATCTGATGATTCAATGAGCTGATGAGGTCACCAGATGAAACAGTGTAAAGGGAGAAGAAAAGGTCATCTAGGAGCAAGCCGTGTGGGGACCCCATGGTTAGTGGGGGTGACTGCAAAGGAGAGGGAGGAAGAGCAATCAGATAGTTACAGGAGAGCTGGGCACAAGTGATGCCGTAAAGACCTAGACAGGAGAGAGTGCTAAGGAACAGAGAGTGATTGCCAGTGTCAAAGGCTGCAGAGAGGTCAAGGGGAATGAAAGCTTGAGGAAAGACCCTTAGGTTTGGCAATTAAGAGATCATGAGGAACTGGAAAGAGACATTTTGGTGGAATGACTAGGTCAAAAGCCAGACTAGAGAGAGTTAAGAAAGGAGTGAGAGGAAAGAAAGAAAGAGAGAGAGAGAAGGAAGGAAGGAAGGAAGGAAGGAAGGAAGGAAGGAAGGAAGGAAGGAAGGAAGGAAGGAAGGAAAGAAGGAAGAGAGAAAGAAAGAACAAGAGAGAAGAAAGAAAAGGAGACAGGAAGGAAAGAAAGAAGGAAGAAAGGAGGCACTTATTTGTAGATAGCCTTCTCAAGCACTTTCTTTTTTTTTTTTAATTTAATTTAATTTTATTTTTTTAAACAAATGCTTTATTAACTTCTGTTTTACATCATTCATTTCCGCCAGATTTTGAGTTACAATCATTTTCCCCCCATTATTCCCCTACCCAACCTCCCAGAATAGTAGTCCCACAAGATATCGCTTCCTCCAATCTGCTCTCTCCCATACCTTCTCCCATACCCCCATCGACTTTTCCATTAGAGGAATATGAATCTTTGTGTCCCAATGCCTGAACATCTTATCTCCCTATTACAAGCAAAAAAGTATTAATAATAGTATTTATATATATCTGAAACATTTAATGTTACGACCTCAAATTTCAGATCCATTTCCTTCCTCCCTTGTCACCCATTCCCTCTTGGGAGATAAGTAATTCAGTATATGTTGTACATGTCTAGCTATGCAAAACATTATCATAGTAGATATATTGTACAAGGCTGCTTATAATTCCCTCCCACTCATCCCACCCCCCACCTGGTCCATTTCCTACATGATCCTGTCCCTCTTCTATAGTGGGTACTTCCAACCTCCCCTCACCCCAAGGATGCCCTCCCATCCATCATCCCTCCTCTCATCCCCCTTCCCCCTATCCTGCTGCAGGTTGAGATATCCCATTTAGTATGTATGTCATTTTCTCCCTGAACCAAATTCAATGTGAATGTGGTTTTGCCTTTTTAGCCTTCCTTATTCTCCCCCTCCTTTGCAACCACTTCCCCTTGCTTCTTCTACATGGGATAGTTTACCCTACCCTGTCTCTCCCCATCTCCTCTTGCCACTTTCCTCTCTCACCTCATAATTTCATCCCTTGAGTATTCTCCCTTCCCAACAAATTCAACCTATGCCCTCTATCCATATATAACTGTAACCATATACACACACATTCACATATGTATTCATATGACCACACCCCCTTCTTCCATTATTTTCATAGTGAGAAAGATATCATTAGTCACAGTTATTGCTTTTCCATATAGGAATGTAAATAGTTCAACTTTGATAAGTTCCTTTTGATTTCTTTTCCCTGATTACCTTCTCAGGCATCTCTTCCTTCTTGTGTCTGGGTGTCAAATTTTCTATTCAATTCTGGTTTTTTCCTCAAGAATGCTCTTCTCAAGCACTTTCATCACAAAAAGGAGGAAAGATATGAGAGGATAAACAGAAGCAATGGATGGGTCAAGTGGGGGGCAGCATTGAGGATGGGGGAGAAATGCGTATGTTTGTAGGCAGTTAGGGAAGCAGCCAGAAGAGAGGGAGAAAGTAAAGATGAGTGAGAGAGTAGGGATGACAGAGCAGGGAGATCTGCTGGAGGAGACAGGGCAGAATGGGATGCCTTGTGCAGGGGTTGGCCTTGGCATGGAGAAAGGAGGAGGTAGAGGCAGAAGGCATCTGAGTAAAGAGGAGGGGAAAAGGGGGAATTTTCAGCAAATGGCACCAATTTTTTTTCAATAAAACATGAGGCAAGGGGGAGCCATGGGAGGCTTGAGGAGGGATGATAAGTTTTAGAAGAGCAACTATGGATAGTGGAATAGTGAGCTGATCAGGGAGGCGTAAAACAATTGCCTGACAGCAGTGAGGGCCCAGGTGAGGTTATATAACATAAACTTGTGGTGGAGCCAGTAAGGATGGTTGAGCCAGAGGAGATCTTGGGTATTATTGTGTCCAATCCCTTTATCATACAAGTGAAGAAACTGAGGCCCAGAGAAGGGAAGTACCTTCCCTTTGATTTTATAGCTAGTAAGTGACAGAGCTAGGATTCGAATGCAGGGCTTTTGACTCCAAATTCAGTGTTCTCTTCTCTCTGCTTCTCTTCCTCCCAGATTCGAGGTTTGCCAAAAGTCAGTCCCATTGAGTAACTTGTGTTAAATGGGATCATACCATATAAGCAAACCTTATTCTCTCTGCCCTTAAAATTCTTGTGAGCATTCTTGACTGTATGTGCCCTGTGGTTTGGTTTTTTTTCTGATTAGAGGGTCCGGATTTTCTCAGGGCTGGAGGTGGTTGGGGAGAGGAGGTAGAGAGAAAGAGAGAGAAGATCAAGAGGATGGTAAAAGTACCAATCACTGATGGATCATGTATGGGAGTTATGATCAAGAGATTAGCTGCTGATAAGGTCTGTGGAGACCATAGGTTAAAGGACCAGGCACATCAATTATACTCATTAAAACTTGAATTTTCAAATAATTTTACTGTATTTTAATTTAAAAATTTACTAGAATTTCTCTCAACTGTGCAAATGTACTTTAAATAATGATAATTATTAGCAGATATTATCATTTTCCTTTGAAATAAAAATTTTCATCTTTTTCTTTGCATCTGGTACATGCAAATGCACCATGTCCATTGATATAGTTTTCTTCTTCTTCTGTCTAGGATACTCAATAAGCCATGGAAAGGGGCATGTGATGGCAGCAACCAACTTGGATATCAGTTGGATAAGGCTTTGAGATTCATTGGTAGATTATGGTTGGGAAGCCATGTTTTAGAAGCTTAGTGGGCAGTAACCACCTTGTAAAGGGCCAATAGAGACCCTCGTGTTTTCAGGGCAGGGGATGGAGAAGAATATGAGTTGGCCATAGCTGGGGATCACAGCAGCAATGGGAAAATGAAAAGGTCAAACCAGTCTTTCTCCAGCCTTCAAGTTCTGGTAGACTATGGGTCCAAATCTGGGTCGACTAATCAGGTCCATTTGCCTGGTCATGCTGTGAGTGCTGGGATATGCTAGACAATGCCTAGGAAAGATATCTATGATGGATACACAGAGCCACCAACGACAACACATTCTTACTTACAGAGGAAGTTGATGTTGACTATTTTTAAAGTATTGATTTCCAAGCCAAGAAATATCTAGGGAGAAGTTTAGCTTCAAATAAAATAAATGACCGAAAAGAAGAAGCAAAGGGTTTAGCCAGGGGAATAAGAGAGTGGTTGGGGGAGGGATGGTGAAGAGTTAGTGAAAGCTGAAAGGAAGAGATCATTCAGTGGGAAAGAAAGGGTAAGGGTAGGGAGAAGTAGAGTTTGATGTAGGGCAGGTCATTAGAGCTAGTGATACAGAATCTTAGACTTCTCAGAAGAGTTTAAAGACAAACACGTCACCAATCATGTCTTCAGGCTCCAAAGGAGAGATTCTGAATGCACTCAGTACGTGTCTGGGAGTTGAAAGCTCTTTTGTTCTCTGGGTCCACAGAGGAACTGAGTTATGGTGTATCTCTGCCTTCAGAGATTCCTAGGAGTGAGGCATAGAAGAAAAAGCTGCCGTTGTAGCCCAGAAATCAGAGTTAAGGGTTAGGACAGTCTTAATAAAAGACTAAGACACCAGCAAAAGCGATGGATCTTCCCCTCTCTATTGGACTTGGGACAAATCTCCGGGGAAGTCATTCAGGATTTGGGCTAGGAGGCGGGTAATTTCAACTGAGTTAGTATCAGGAAGGATACAAGAGAAGTCAATAAGGAACTCTGATATGACACCAATCTTCCACTCAGGGGCTGGAATCTGAAGCTTTGGCATGATAAAGAAAAAACCCTCAGAAAAAGCAGTTATCATGTGAATAGCACTAGCCACAGCAAATAAACATTAATATCCATTCTGGCTTCCATCAAAACCAATCTCTCTCAAGGTACCTACAGGCATCTGTTAAGATCAGTGCCCTGCCAAAGTAAATCGCTTAGAAACTCAATTGTTGTTTAGGAAGGAGACAGAAGCCCCTCCTGCCACCAGTTACCATCCATTCTCATTATGGCCCATGTCCAAACTGCCTGTCCTCAAATTTCACCTCCTGATTGCCGTCCTAGGCAGACCAGAGCTGTAGTTCCCCCAGAGAGACAGATTGGGACATCCTACCATAACCTCACCCCAAGTGAAAGCAGAGAAAGAGGGGGCTAGGGAGCTGGAAGAGAGCTTTTGGCTAAAGTTTGGAGGAAAGAGAGAGAGAGAGAGAGAGAGAGAGAGAGAGAGAGAGAGAGAGAGAGAGTGGGGGTGACTTTTTGGGAAGTTTTATTACCTTTTTAAAACTCACCCTGAATAATCCCTAGATCCTAGAGTGGGATCTAGGCGAGTGATGGCACTAGCTGGAGGGAATTGCCCCATTTCTGATCTAAGTAGAATCATAGAATCACAAAATTTCAGAACTGGGGGGCAGCTAGGTGGTGCAGTGAATAGAGCACCAGCCTTGGAGTCAGGAGGACCTGAGTTCAAATGTGACCTCAGACACTTAACACTTACTAGCTGTGTGATCTTGGGCAAGTCACTTAATCACAATTGCCCCTCCAAAATTTTTTTTTCAGAACTGGAGGCAGACTTTACAGGCTGTCTATTCAACCTAATACCAAACAGGAAACCCTATGCCAGTACCCCAGCATGCTGTTGTGCAGCTTCTACTGGAAGACCTTCTGTAACAGGGAACTCACTCCTCTCAAGGCAGTTCTAATTATAAGGACTTCCCCACCCCATATTGATTTTTAATCTGTTTTCTTCTCATTTTCATCTACTGAGGAGCAAGCAGAACAAATAAAATCCGTTTTCCACATTATAGGTTCTTCAACCCTAAATTTCCTGATCTGAAAAATAAAAGGGTTGCACTAAATGACCTCTAAGGTCTTTTCCAGCTATACAGCCTATGATTTTATCTTGCAAACTCTTGAATGTAGAGAGACAGTGATCAGAGTTGGCGTTGCAGAGGAAAGAGAACTTGATCAGGAGTCTAAGGATCTGGGTTCAGATTATGACTGTACTACTTACTAGTTGTGTGGCCTTGGGCAAGTCACTTCACAAGGGACTCATCCGTAAAAAGAGGGGGCTGGACTAGATGACCCCTAGGGTCCCATTCAGTAGTTAATGTATAATCCCATGATAATTTCCCCTCCAACCTTTCCCTTCCCTCTTCCCCTAGTTCCTTAAACTGATGCCTTAAAATTTTTTTTCAGGGTTTTCTTTTCCCCTCAGGGTTAAGTGACTTGTGTCAAGTGTCTGAGGCTAGATTTGAACTCAGGTCCTCCTGACTCCAGGGTCAGTGATCTATCCACTGCACCACCTAGTGCCCTAAACTGATCCTTGTAGGCCATGATTTTCAGTCCTCTTAGCCTCCTTGTCTCTCTCCTTCGCACATACTTCAGCTTGATCAATGTCCTTTCCTCAAATGTGAGAGCAGGGCACATAGCACAATAGGATGTAGAGGTAGGAGGGAGAACACATGGTCTAGTCCCTTTATTTTACAGATCTAGAGAAGTTTAGTGACTTGATCAAGATCCCATGAGTAGTAAGGAGCCATCTTGACTCAAGTAAAGGTCTTCCAACTCCCCATCCAGTACACCTTCCCTTATACCACATGGTATCCCACAGAAGACAGTAATTTGGGTCAGGGTAAGAAAGAGGCTAGTCAAGCACTGAGAGAAGGAAAGGGCCTCTTCGTCACACTCTCTCCTCTTCTCCCTGATGCCATTATCTCCTGAGGTTCTATAAGAGGGCTTGGTTGAGATCTCTACCAGTGATAAGGCATTAGAACCACCATTTCAAAGAAGAAACAAAAAAAACCTGTTACTGCCCTCAAGGAGCTTCTAGTCTAAATGAGGAAACAATGAAACAAAAGCATAAGACATCTGCCAAAGAAGTGGTCCACACAGTAAATGCTTTAGGACAGCGGCTCTTAGCCTTTTTATATCACGGACCCCTCACACAGTCTGGAAGAGCCTAGAGACCCTTCTCAGAATAACAATTTGAAATGCATAAAATAAAATATATAGGATTACATAGGAAATCAATTATTGAAATGGTGCTATTCAGTTGTTTCAGTCATGTCCAACTCTTCTTGCTTCCATTTGGGATCTTCTGGGCAAAGATATTGAAGTGATTTGCTATTTCCTTCTCCAGCTCATTTTACAGATGAGGAAACGGAGGCAGAGAGGGTTAAGTGACTTGCCCAGGGTCACACAGCTACTAAGTGTCTGAGGCCATGTTTGAGTGTAGGAAGATGGGTCTGAGACTGGGTTTAAAATCAGGAAGACTCAACTTCCTGACTCCAGGCCTGGTTGCCCATCATTGAAATATAGTTATCCAATTTTTTTAAAAACCACATACAAATTAAATTCATAGACCCCCTGAAATCTATCCATCAACTCTGGAGAAACCATTGTGGGCTGGAGAGGTCAGGGAAGGCTTGAAGGCTGAGCCTGGCTTCCTTACCCACTTCCCCTGACTAGAAAGAGCTATCAGCTCCTCTAAGGTCACAGCAAAACTCACATTGTGGGGGGGGGAAGGGGATCTGGACTCTAAGAAGGGGGAAGGAAAGTGGCCCATAAAGGAAGAATTTGCTTGATGCTGAGAAACTGAAACATCTAAAGAAGGATATTTAAAGAAACTCAGGTACTAGTCCTGGATGTGCTGGGAACACTTAGTGTCCTTTTATCAGGACACTAAGGAAAGAGTGTGGTGGTTCACTTTGACAGAGGGCTGACAAGCCTGGCTGCCAATTTCTCCAGTGGACTTTTAAAGTGACCTTGGGCAAGTTACTTAATTGCCTTGGGACCACTAGGTGATGAAGTAGATAGTGTGGGCCCTGGAGCCAAGAAGACCTGAGTTTTAATCCTGCCTCAGATACTTAGTAGACTTGTGACTCATTTAACTTCTCTGGGCCTCAGGCTCCTTCTCTGTAAAATGAAATAGCAAGATGGCAAGAACAGTTTGGGCAGCGGTCTCCTCCTGCAGCCTCCTCCACAAGGAAGGGAGAGCAGAACACAAGGAACACTGCCTGGGAATTCAGAGATCGGGACCTTGCCTGACCCTGCGACCAGTGCACTGGGGATGTCTTAATCTGAGGCAGGCTTAGGGGAGTAATTCCTTTGTCTTTTATTCTCCAGTAGCAGATAGGCTTGGTGGTGCATGCCCATAGTCATTCCTCCCTGCCCCTGGGGAGGCTCGGGCTGGTAGGTCACTTGAGTGTGGGAGTTATGAGCTGAGACCTGAGTTCAAATCCAGATTCAGATACTTTCTAGCTGTGTGACCCTGGACAAGTCACTTAACCCATTTTCCTCAATTTTCTCATCTGTAAAATGGCAATAATAATAGCACCTACCTCTTATGGTTGTTGTGAGAATCAAATGAGATAATAATTGTAAAGTGCTTAGCTCAGTGCCTGGCACATAGTGCTTGCTATATAAATGTGAGCTAGGAGTAGTAGTACTGGTAGTAGTAGTGGTGGTGGTGGTAGTAGTGGTAGTAGTAGTGGTAGTAGTGGTGGTGGTAGTGGTAGTAATAGTAGTGCTAGTAGTAGTAGTAGTAGTAGTAGTAACAGTAGTGGTAGTAGTAGTAGTAGTAATAGTAGTGCTAGTAATAGTAGTAGTAGTAGTAGTAACGGTAGTGGTAGTAGTAGTGGTAGTAGTGGTGGTAGTAGTGGTAGTAGTGGTGGTAGTAGTGGTAGTAGTGGTGGTAGTAGTGGTAGTGGTAGTAGTAGTGGTAGTAGTGGTGGTGGTAGTAGTGGTAGTAGTGGTAGTAGTGGTGGTGGTAGTAGTGGTAGTAGTGGTAGTAGTCATGGTAGTGGTAGTAGTGGTAGTAGTGGTAGTAGTGATGGTAGTGGTAGTAGTGGTGGTGGTAGTAGTCGTGGTAGTGGTAGTAGTCATGGTAGTGGTAGTAGTCATGGTAGTGGTAGTAGTAGTAGCAATTGTAGTAGTGGTAGTAGTAAAATAGTGGTAGTAGTAGTAGTAATAGTAGTAGTGGTGGTAGTAGTAGTGGTGGTAGTAGTGGTGGTGGTAGTAGTGGTAGTAGTAGTAGTAGTGGTAGTGGTGATAGTAAAATAGTAGTAGTAGTGGTAGTAGTAGTAGTGGTAGTAGTAGTAGTGGTAGTAGTGGTGGTGGTAGTAGTCGTGGTAGTGGTAGTAGTCATGGTAGTGGTAGTAGTAGTAGCAATTGTAGTAGTGGTAGTAGTAGTGGTGGTAGTAGTGGTAGTAGTGGTAGTAGTGGTGGTGGTAGTAGTCGTGGTAGTGGTAGTAGTCATGGTAGTGGTAGTAGTAGTAGTAATAGTAGTAGTGGTAGTGGTGATAGTAAAATAGTAGTAGTAGTGGTAGTAGTGGTGGTGGTAGTAGTCGTGGTAGTGGTAGTAGTCATGGTAGTGGTAGTAGTAGTAGTAATAGTAGTAGTGGTAGTGGTGATAGTAAAATAGTAGTAGTAGTGGTAGTAGTAGTAGTGGTAGTAGTCGTGGTAGTGGTAGTAGTCATGGTAGTGGTAGTAGTAGTAGCAATTGTAGTAGTGGTAGTAGTAGTGGTGGTAGTAGTGGTAGTAGTGGTAGTAGTAGTAGTGGTAGTAGTCGTGGTAGTGGTAGTAGTCATGGTAGTGGTAGTAGTAGTAGCAATTGTAGTAGTGGTAGTAGTAGTGGTGGTAGTAGTGGTAGTAGTGGTAGTAGTGGTGGTGGTAGTAGTCGTGGTAGTGGTAGTAGTCGTGGTAGTGGTAGTAGTCATGGTAGTGGTAGTAGTAGTAGTGGTAGTAGTGGTGGTGGTAGTAGTCGTGGTAGTGGTAGTAGTAGTAGTGGTAGTAGTGGTGGTGGTAGTAGTCGTGGTAGTGGTAGTAGTAGTAGCAATTGTAGTAGTGGTAGTAGTAAAATAGTGGTAGTAGTAGTAGTAATAGTAGTAGTGGTAGTGGTGATAGTAAAATAGTAGTAGTAGTGGTAGTAGTAAAACAGGAGGAGGAGGAGGAAGAAAAGGTCTAAAGCCAAGCAGGCGTCCTCACTAAGTCCAGCACTGAGTCCCCTCGAGTAGGAAGCCACCAGCTAAGCCTATGGAGGGAAAAACTGTTATAGGTCAGCACAAATGGAGCGGTTTGTTTCCCTGCTGATCAGCACGGGGGTCAGGTTCATCCTGATCAAGAGCATGAACATCAGCTCCCCTCCCCCCACAAAGACACCACTTCTTCCCAGTTGTCTTTCAGGGATGAGGGCTCCAGGGCACTTCATGTGATTTTCTTCCTTCCTCAGCTTCAAGTGAATCCATAACGGTGTAGGTCTGGAAGGGACCTCAGAGACCATCTAGTCCATCTGTCTCATTTTGCAGAGAAGGAGCCTGAGGCCTAGAGAAGTTAAATGAGTCACAAACCTACTAAGTATCAGAGGCAGGATAAAAACTCAGGGGCCCACACTATCTACTTCATCACCTAGTGGTCCCAAGGTAATTAAGTGACTTGCCCAAGGTCACATGGCTGGTAAGAATCAAAGATTTGATTTGACTCAGATTTGAGCCCAGGTCTCTGTTTTTTCGCTGTCCCTAAGTCCCAGGGCACAAAGAGAAGCAAAGTCACAGAAGGGCAGCCTGGAGTCTAAGAAAGACAGGGGCCTAGGGAAGGGCCGCTCCATATATTCCCCCTGTGTCATTCTGCCTCCGAGTCTCTTTTAGCATCAGTCATTGTGGCCACCTACTTCTCCTCCACCTTAAATAACTGCCCATCTGGGGGCAAAAAGCCAGGATGGCCAATCCGTTCCTCATGCCCTAGGAAGGGTTTCTTCTTGACCTCCAGGAGGAGCATTCATTTCCATGAGGGAGTCCTCCCAAAGACTTCACAATTGACTCCAAATTGGGAGACCAAGAGCAGTGTGGTCATCACATGGGGTCATGGGATGGGAAAAGAGGGCCAGTTGTGCATGTATCACAGCACTGTCTTGCCACCAGAATCAATTCATCTGTAGAGCTACTCCTCTTGCAATCACATCACTGAGACTTCCTTCATCAGAGAAGTGCAGAGAAGCAAAAAAAAAAGTCCACCTTGTCAATGAGCTGCAAGTTTTCTGAGGCATTTAATGCCACATCAGGTCAGCTGGTTCAGAATTGCTTCTAATTTGCTCTCCTGCAAGCAATTTTTTTTCTCCTCCTTCTTTCCCCCTCTTCTACCTGCAGCTCTCAGAGAGGGAGGAAAAATTCTTTCCTCTTTGAACACATCAAAGACACAGCTTCCAAGCTGATCCCTGACTGCCGGGGGACCCGTCTCTGTGAGAGATAAGAAGCAGACTGGGCTGGACACTGAGATTGGATTTGTCACCCACAGGGGCTGCAGCCCCCATCCCAGAAGCCCAGCTCTGTCTGCCAGACTGCTAGGAAGTAGGAAGGAGATTGCCCAATTAGATGCTTGAAGCTGCCTCACCCCCAGCCCAGAAGAGAGACGGATTTTCCTCTTGAGTTGCAAGGCTATATGGTAGGAGGGGAATCCTGGGCCCAAACCTCTTCATTTGCAGGGTCTGGGAATTGGATCTGAATGCAGCGCTGCTGGGGACAGCTCTGTGTTCAATCTGTGGCCATATCATGAGACTGTTTATTATAACAAATAACAAACATTATAATTAATAATAAATAGCCACAACAGCTGAGCAGAAATGATCAGCCAGTGACTATTATCGTTTGAGGTGGTCCCCAGGGAAGGGCTTGTTCCAGTGAGACCGCTATTGTTCTAACAAAGTAGCAGAAGGGAGAGTTCTAGATTGGGAATCAAAAGACCAAGCTCTACCACCCTATTCCCTGTGTGACCTACAGCCAAGTTGCTTAACTTCCATGGGCCTCAAAGGCCTAAAGCAGGGGAGGGGAACCTTTGAACAAAACATTTGTTCTGTGAAGTTTGGAGTCAAAGGGCCACACTTGAGGACCTACAGGGCCACTTGTGTCCTCGAGGCCAAAAGTTCCCCACTCCTGGCCTAGGGGAAGTCAAGTCCAACCTATTCATTTCATAGATGAAGATATTAAGCTTCTGTTCCAGTGCCAGACCAACAATCCTAATCATCTTCCATGGGAGAGAGCCTACAGTTTGAAATCTTTTACCTCATGGAAAACCTTTGTTCTTTGAGGATGGCCCCAAATTTTTGGAACCAGTTAAAAGCTAGGTGAGTAGTCATTGGCAAATGTAGTTGGGAGCAAAAATGAAGGGGAACAGTAGAATCTTGAGATTAGTCTTCTTTGGTCTCAAAGAATAATTAACACAATAATTAACAGTGAAGAGAGCACGGGTCCTGGAGTCAGGAGGACCTGAGTTCAAATCTGGCCTCAGACACTTAACACAAAAACTAGACACTTAACACAAAAACTAGCCATGTGACCCTAGGCAAGTCACTTAACCCCAATTACCCTCCAAAAAGCAAATAATAATAATAATAATAATAATAATAATAATAATAATTAACACAAAGGTGTAAAGAACATTGGATTTGGATGCAGGGGTCCCAAGTTCAAATCCTGCCTTGGTACTACCTGTGTGACCTTGGATAAGTAATTTGATTTTTCTGGGCTTCTGTTTCTTCATTTGCTTTAAAATGAAGTTACACTAGTTTATCTGTAAGGTCCCTTCCAGTTTTAAATAATACAAGCAAATAGTTAACATTTATATATCACTTTAAAGTTTATAATCACCTTACAAATATGCTCTCATCCTCACAACAAACCTGCAGGTTAGGTGCTATTATTACCATATTATTTAAAATAGGGATATGTTATTAAAATATAGGCCAGCCTCCCTCAGGGACCCCTTTGGAAGACAACACCCATTTGGATCTACTCATCTCCCTCCAGTTATTCAAAACTCAATGCCACCTGTGAGCCATAGGCCCTACTATGGCTCTTCACCGAGGATGAAGCTGTCAGAGGGTACATATTTGGTTTAGGGATTCTCCAAGTACAATCTGCAGTTTAGGAGTATCCATTTAAACAAGACCATTTCTAGGTTTTTGTTCTTGCCATTAGAATGATTAATAAGAACCAGGCATTGGCTCACCCAAAGTAACATACATGTTTCCCATGAAGTCTGGAAAGGGGAAGCTTTGGGACTTCCCTCCTCCCCCTTCCTCTCTTCCCTTCCCCTTCTATACACTACCTCCCCAACCCCACCCCACCCCTGATATCAAGTAAAAACTACTCTTAACCAGTTGCTCAATCACACACTATCTATATATTGTAAGGAACATGGCAGGCAAAATACCCAGAGCCCTTAGGTTGCCTTAATAAAGACTTGAGTATCCAGATCCAAGCAGGTGATAATTTAAGTATGTTCTACCTTGGTCAGACCACAGCTGTGGTATTTCATACAGACCCTAAATTTTAGGAAAGACATTGATAAGAGACTGTCTTATTGAGGATGGCTAGGATAGGGGTGGTTGTGGGGGTCAGTCATGCTATACAAGGATCAGTTCAAGGAACTGACAATGCTTAGCCGGGAGAAGAAAGGATGTGGAGATGGAGTAGAGGGGTAGGAACATATTCACTGTCTTTAGAGTATTTTAAGGGCTGTCATGAGGAAGAGGGATAGACTTGTTCTGCCTGGCCTCAGAAGGCAGAAACAAGGACTAACGGGTGAAGTTATAGAGGAACAGATATAATTTAGAGTAAGAAAAAACTCCTAACAATAAGAAATGTCTAGATCAGGGGTGGGGAACCTGCAGCCTTAAGACCACATGGGGCCTTATTCAGTCAAAAGGCCCCACTTAAGGACCTAGAAAGTGACATGTGGCTTTAAGGCTGCAGGTTCCCCACCCCTGCTCCGAATGTAGATTGGGTTATCTCAGGGGGTAATGGGTTCCCCAACACTAGAGGTTTTCTGGGGGAAGCTCATTACCATTTGTTAGGTACCAGGTACAGGGAGTACTTGTTCAGGTATATGTTAGCCAGACAGACTCTGAGATCCCTTCCAATTCTGAGATTTTGTGACAACCCCACCAAGATCCAGGGAGCTGGATGGAGCATTGGGGTCATTAGAACCACCATGGATTTCAATGGTCCCTGGATCTCTCTCCAAAGAAGCCCTAAGAGGTGAGCAACCAGTGGGAATAAGGAATGTAAAAAGAACCCATCCTCACCTTCCTTCCCCAAACTAAAACACCCAGACAAGAGGACAGCAGGCCTAGGAGAAGAGCAGTCAGGGTTCAGGGGGAGCCCACACCTCCAGATGACTCAGGAGAGCAGCGCACCCCAGGAAACTCAATCCAGGCCTCTTCCACCACAGCAAACAATTGCCAGCTTCTGACAGAGTCCTTTTCCCGCCCACTGGCTCAGCATCCAGAAGCTCAAGGTTGACTGTCAGAAGACTGGAGTAGAAACTCAGCATCTTGTGTGTTTTCCCAACCCACCTGGGGCTATGTCTGACAAACACACAAAACAATTAGATGATCTGGCCCCAGGTTTGTGTGTGGCTGTGTTTTTTTTTTCTCCCCTGCCTCAAGTTAAGCTTTTTTTCCTTCTTTTGAAACCATCAGCCACCATATGCAGGGCCATTTGGATCAGAGCTAATCCCTTGGCAAACACATCCCTCTTCCAGGCTGTGCGGGGAAGGAGATGGGACCAAAGTCTGCCTGCTTTTGCTTTGCTTTTGAAATCTTTAACCAAGAAAAAAATTCTGACTTCCTGCACGTGGCTCTAGCCCAAAAGGAACATCGGGAGACAGAGCTCAGCTTTTCTGTGCATCAATAACTTTACAGTTGGAACTGAAAGGGAGAAACTCCAGGAACCGGGCAAATTAATATTTTAGTTTTAAATAAATAAATAACTATTTTTTTATTTTGTGTTTTTTTGACCTAAGAAGGGAATTAATATTTTATGAGTGAGGAAGGGAGAGAAGAGGCCACATCAATCCCCTGGCCCAGCTCTTTCTCCTCTTTTCCTCCCTTCCAAGGACCATGGCTTCTGGTCACCTTAGAGCTGTCTGCCCTTGGGCCTCTATTCTTTTGGCCGACTTGTTGGTGTCACAATGGTAGCAAAACCTCTACCCTCTCCTCCCTGCCTTTTATTCCTGGTCCCAAGAGTCCTGCTGCAGATCATCTCCATTCACAGGCACCTGGCAAGAAAGGGTGTGATCTTCAGTGGCAGGGAGGCAGCCAAGGTGCCCTCTCCTTTCACCTCCGGAGGAAGAGATATAAAAGTCCTTCAAAAGTCCTCATAGTCATCCTTATCCAGGAAACCTTAGTGGACTCCTTCAGTGCCCAATGGTCTCTCCTTCCTTTGGTGTTTCCTATCTATTCCATAAAGGCAGTTAGGTGTTGCAGTAGATAGAGCGTTGGTCCTGGAGTCAGGAAGATGAGTCTTTCTGAGTTCAAATCTGGCCTCAAACACTCACTAGCTGTGTGACCCTGGGCAAGTCACTGAACCTTGTTTGCCTCCATTTCATCATCTGTAATATGAGCCAGAGAAGGAAATGGCAAAGTCACTCCAGTATCTTTGTCAAGAAAAGCCCCAAATGGGGTCACAAAGATTCTTGTCAGACGTGACTGAACAACAATAGCCAAATCTATTCCATGCACAAGCTACTTACCCATTGTCTGGTCTCTGGCTAGCTCTATACTTGTCTTACTCTTTCTAACTGGAATATAAGCCCCCTGAGGGCAGGGAAGAGCTCTTATTTATTTCTATATCCCTCCATAGAGTTGTGCATCTGTTGATTTAATTTGACCTGAACAAAGACAGTTGGGGGAAAGATAGAGAAGAATCACAAATGCTACAGCTGGAACAGATCCCAGGGGATCACATCTAGTTGAAATCCCTTATTTTACAAACAGTGAAATGGAGGGCCCTTGAGGTTAAGGGACTTTCTTCCACACAACTAGTCAGTGGCAGGACTGAACCCATGTTTTTCAGTGCCCAGTCCAGTCTCTTGCCACTAGACAGCACCCAACAATAAGGCTCCACTCTTCTCTTTAATCCCTCCAAAGACAAGCCCATATGTTCTTCAAAGCCCAGATCCAAAGCTACTTCCTTTAAGAGGCCTTCCTACAGTGATCTTTCCTTTATGAGGAATTTCCTCAGCACATATGTGGAACATGCTTCTGTACAAGGTAAAGAATTCCAAGATCTTCCTGTTCAGCTCCCTCATTTATACTGCTCTGGAAACTCAAATTCAAGCCAGTTCAAGGATTAGTCAGTGACCATGCACTGTGTGTCCAGGTGATGTTGGGGGAAACAAAAAAACTGAAAACACAATCCCCTCCAAGGGGAAGCCAATGGAGGTTGTGTATCTCCATTACACAACCAAAAAAAGGGATCCCAGTGCTTGGTAGTATGTGAGGAAGTGCTAGGTTATATGGTAGAACTGAGCAGTAGCTCAACTAAGCAATTATTAAGCTTAATTAATCAGCAAACATTTATGAAGTGGTTCCTAGATGCCAGGCACTGGGCTAAAAGATGAAGTCTGAAACGGTCTCTGCCTTCAAGGAGCTTGTATTCTACATGTAGAGAGAATAAGTAATATTATATATAATATATATTCTGTATATAAATGCAGAAGTATTTATATATGTGTATATGTATATAAAGTATCTATAGTATATGTATATAAAGTATATAAGTATATAAATACTATATATACTACAAGTACATAAATACTATATATAAGTATAGATGATCAACAAGTATTTATTAAAATGCTTACTACACACCACAGACCATTCTAGGTTGGTGATACAGATAAATTATAGGATAGAAAGCCCACCTATTTTCCATTTTAGACTACAAAATAATATTAGGGCAGTGCTTAGCCTGAAGTCCTTGGTCAAATCTCAATGAGGAATCCTTATTAGTCTTTCTTTTAACCAATAGTTGGAAGCAATGTCCTGCCCTGAAATCTTTTTACATCATTCTCATCCAAGTCTAACCAGTTTCTAAAAGGATAGGCCTGTTTAGCCTAGGAAGGGCTCCTTGCTGAGTGATCAGGGTCTATGAACTGATTAGGATCAGACTAAGAGAAGGAAATAGTATTTGATTAATTAAATTAATAGAAGTATCTCTTGAGTTCACCTTTGACCAGGCTGAAAGAAGACCTCTTTGCAGAATGGTTAAAGAGGGACTGAATTGTTTGAAGAAAATGATTCGAAAAGATGCCCAAAGCTAAGTGGCTATTATTCTTTTTCATGAATCAAAACTTAGCTGAACTTTCATCTCACTTTTGCTACTATTTTTTATCTTATTGAGAAATTGTATCTTTTTGCTTGTTAATACTATAAATTGTGAATTAAAATGGCTTGTGTCAGAGAGATTTTCAAAGGCATGATGGATGCCTGGCCTTTGGGTTTTGTCTCTAAGCAGAGATGCTTAGAATTACTTAATTAACAAATCTGTCTCTGGCAGGCTTATGCCCAAAACAATGAGTACAGAATCTTTTCTGCTATACAGCTAATTAATTCATTTTTCTCCTATCTGTATATTCAAAACAAATAAAAGTTTATTCTTTATTTTTTTGGAGGGGGAAAGCTTCTGATTGTGTGGAGGGGGTCAGGAAAGACCTCATGTAGAAGGCAGCAGTTGAACTAAACCTTGAAGGAAACTACTGAGGTGGGGGTGAGACAGGAATGATTCTAGGCAGGGCATAAGTACAAAGACAAGGAGATGGGAGAGGGCATGCCAAGGAATAATAAGCAGGCCAGTTTGGCTGCACTTGTAGAATGTGTATGTTGTTCAGTCATTTTCAGTGATGTCCGACTCTTTGTGACCCCATTTGGGATTTTCTTGGCAGATGCTGGAGTGGTTTGCCATTTCCTCCTCCAGTCCATTTTATAGGTGAGAGACTGAGGCAAACAGTGTTAAGTGACTTACCCAGGGTCTAATAGCTAGTAAGTGTCTGGGCCCAGATTAGAATTTAAGAAGATGAGTCTTCCTAATTCCAAACCCAGCACTCTATCTACTGTATCAACTAGCTGGCCTGTAGAATGTGTAAGGATGGGTGATAGATAATAAAACCAGAAAGGTAGATTGGAAACATATTGTGTAGGGTTTTAAATGCCAAACAAAGGACTTAGTATTTAATACTAGGGGTAGACTATAAGAATTTTGTGAAGGGAAAGGGAATAGACTGGAGTGATAGTCAAGGAAATGGTACATGCAAAGAGTGAAATTTAACCTAGGCCTTAAAGGACAGGTAGGGTTCAAATTGTCAGAAAGGAGGATGAGGAAACAGTCTGAACAAACACATACCTTCCCTCTGCTATCCAGAGAGTAAGCTTTTTGAGAGCATCACTGACTGAGACTCTTCTTTCCACATCTCTCACAGTACCTAGAACACTACTAGGCATATAGCAGGTGCCTTAAAAAATGCCATTTTATTAGAATTTCCCTCTCTGGTATAAACAAGGAAGTACACCAGATGTAGAATCTTCTGCCTTGTTTAAGAATAGAATCAGAATGACTGACTTTGATAGACTTAGCTCTTCTCAGCAATGCAATGATCTAAGACAATTCCAAGGGACTCATGATGAAAAATGCTATCCACATCCAGAGAAAGGACTATGGAGTCTGAATGCAGATTGAAGCAGACTGTTTTTTCTCTCTCTTTTTTTCTTTCTTGTGGTTTTTTCCTTTTGCTTTGATTCTTCTTTCACAACATGACTAATGTGGAGTTTAATAACAATTATACATGTATGGCCTATATCAGATTGTTTGCTGTCTTGGGAAGGGGGTAGGGGAAGAAAGGAGAAAAAAATTTGGAACTCAAAATCGTTGAAAACTATCTCTGCATGTAATTGGAAAAAAATAAAATACTATTAAATGGGAAAAAAGGATAGAATCAGAATTTGGAACTCAAAGTTACAAAAAAAGTTAAAAATAGGGGCAGCTAGGTGGTGCAGTGAATAGAGCACTGGCCCTGAAGTCAGGAGGAGCTGAGTTCAAATCCGGCCTCAGACACTTGACACTTACTAGCCATGTGACTTTGGGAAAGTCACTTAACCCCAATTGCCCTCCGAAAAGCAAAAAAACAAAAAACAAAAAAGTTAAAAATAAATAATAACTCTCAAAAAAATGACTAATACAATAGTATAAGAGAGAAGTGATGGAAGTAGAATAGGATGGGGATAGTGTGAGTGGGGAGAAGTGGCAGATTCAAGAGAGAGGGGAGATACACTTAGCAGGACTTGGATGTGATTCGAAGTGGGGTGAGGGAGAGTTCAGGAGGCCAGCTGACTCTCCGTTTTCCATTAGCTATATTTTGGATTCTATTCTACCATCATTCCCACTTTACCTTCCTTTTGTGTGTTGTCTTCCTCCTTGAGGTCAGGGACTTGTATTCCCAGTGCTTAGCATAGAGTAACAGGTACTTAATAAATGTTTATTGTATTTCATCTAAAAAAATAGAATCAGCCATTCTCTTTCAGTAATTCCTAGAGCTAGGGGGATGGACGAAGTGCCATATGGTCAAAGAGTGATAAAATTGTATGAGATTTTAGAACATACATAGACTGTCCATCAGAGTTAGAAGGGACCTCAGAGCACAAAAGGGAGGATGTTAGAACATACAACATCAGAACACAAAACATAGAACATTAGAGCTAAAAGGGACGTTGTAAATTATTTAGTCCAAGGATACTTAACCTGTTAAATGGATACATTTTTGGCAATCCACAAATTTGGATGGGAAAAAAATTAAATCTTTTTTTACTGACCTCTAATTGTAATTTAGCATTTCCTTCTATTATGAATGTAGGCAACAAATATTATTCTGAGAAGGGGCCCTTAGGCTTTACGAGACTCACACAAAAAAAGGTAAAGAACCTCTGATCTAGTTCAATCCCCTCATTTTACAAATAGAAACTTGGACTTAGAGTCTCCTTTGGGTCTCTGTGTTTCTGCCAAAGATTAGGACTTTAAAAAAAAATGCACGTGCTTAGGGTTCAAATCTCTAACTATCAATACCTTTCCCACTTACATCTCAGATCTTTTCAAATCTTATCGGATTTCCTTCCATGCTGAACCAGCCCTTTCTGAGGATTTTTAAAATTCAATGTCTCATTGGATCTGAGGTACCAGAGCAAGAAAAAGATGTGTCATCTCCTTCCATTTTCCTCATGTAAAAGCTGCCCAAACAATGGAATTTGACATTTCCCCAAAGAAATTAGCAGTCCAGGAGCAAGTGAGTCTGGGAAGCTCCAGTCTGCAAAGGAGAATATTGTTTGAGGTTACAAAATCAGACCTGAATCAGTTCATTCAATAAGAAAAATAGGGAGTTCATATTAACTAGGGCCACATTTCCCCCCTGCCAGGCCTCAGTTTCCTCATGTATAAAGTGAGGATGTTGGACTAGACTGCTCTGAGGTCTTTTCCAGCTCTAAATTCCTCAGATGCTATGATCTATGACTAGTTGAACATACATGTATATAGATGGGCTTTTAGTGAGGAATGCTAATAAATACTTATTCTATCTCAGATAAATAAATGTAACACAAGAAGGAAAAGAGCTAATGGGAAAGACTTGGGGTGTGTGTGTGTGTGTGTGTGTGTGTGTGTGTGTGTGTGTGTGTGTGAAGCAAGGAACAGAATTGTCGGTAAATCTTATAAATACTCAAGGCAGCTCTGGCACGAACCGACAAGGCATTTATTTCAAAGCAATTTAGCCACTGGGATTCCCAAGTCCCAAATCAAGGATGTTATTTAAAAGGAAGCCCTGCAAGCACCACAGGGGTTCATTGGCACACCAGGCACACCTTGGCCAGAGAGCTGGCCTTCCCTTCTCCTCTCTTCTCTCATCCTTCCTAAGGAGAATCTCCATCCTCGGCTCCCTCAGTGGCCACTGAAAACTTTGCCAAGGCATGACAGTAATTTGGCTGTTGGCATATTGTGTAATTAGATGAGGCCCTTTGGGATTCAGGAGACGTGAGCGGAGATTCCGACTTCTTGTTATTTGTCAAAGGAAAGGATATATATATATATATATATATATATATATATATATATATATATATATATATATATATATATATATTTAATAGCATACTTTTTTTTCTTTAAAGCAAGAAGGGGCCTTGAGGCCATTTCATCCATCTCTCTTTTTTATAGATGAGGAAATTGAGGTCCACTGAGGGTCTCCAATAAGTTAATAGTGGAACCAGGACTAGAATCCAGGTCTCCGGATTTTTCTTAAATGAAACAGCCTGAGTAGAGCTTCTCTAGGAAGTACAGTGGGCCTGGACCTTAAAGGTCCTGATGCTAAGAGCAGAGGATCACTCTAGAATCTTAGACCAAGAACTGAAACAGATCTCAAATGCCATCAGATCCAATCTGATCATTTAACAGATAAGAGAACTGAGATGAGAGAAGACGCAATAATTGAGGTACCCAAAGTTGAACCCAGACCCTCTGACGCTAGTACCAGAGTTCTTTCCCAAGGAACCTGGTACACAAAGATCCAACTGTGATTTCCAGGTTAACCAGACAGAGCAGATGCAGCCAACTCAGAGGCTTTCCTGGAGAGTTTGCTAACAAACTGAGCTTCCTTAGGGAAAAAAAGTTCCAGAGAGTTGAGCTTAGCTTGAGCCCACATTCAAGCCATGTTGGCCCAACCCACTGCCCACAGGCTTGAGGGCAACTCTCCTGGTCCTATCATGTGGATATGGGGAGAAGAGAGGGGTTTCACTTCTTCTCTGGCATTCCAGTCTTTAATTCTCCTTCCTCACTGGTCTCCCCTTCACAGGTTTTCCAGCGTCGGGAGGATGGTTCTGTCAACTTCTTCCGAGGCTGGGAGGCCTACAGGGATGGCTTTGGCAAACTCACTGGAGAACACTGGCTAGGTATGCAGCCCTCACAGACCTCCTGCATCATCATGAACCCTGGTCATTTCACTCTTTAGGGGTCCTGTATATTCTGAAGCAGTTGTTGTTAGTTGAATAAATGAATGAATTCATATATGAATGAATGAGAGTGATAAAAATCCCTTACATTTCTATAAGGTTTTATCATTTTCGAAGTGTTTTCATGAATATGATTTCAAATGGTACGTTATGGAGTAGGGTGGGAAGGTATCATTATCCCCAATTTAGAGATGAAGAAATTGAGACCCAGAAAGGTTATCCATTCTGTGGCAGAACCAGGAACAAGAAGGCAGGGATGGCTTCCAAAATCTCTTCCAGATCTAAAGCTACAATCCAACGATCTCCTAACTCCCAGACTAGTGCTCTTTCCACGTTGTCACCCTATTGTATGTGTAGGCCTGAAACCTCCTTTTTGCTGAATAATGATAATATTTAATAACTGACATTTATATAGTCCCTTTAAACTTCGAACCAAAAGTCATTTAACGTCTATTAGAGGTAAAGAGGAGTACCCGTGGATGCTGATATGTGAAAGGAAGGAGGAGAGGGGGACCAAAAGGAACCAAGGTTAAGAACTGTGCCCACACGGCAGGGGCTCCAGACAGCTCGTTCCTGCCATTAAGTCTCTGAGAGATGGCAGTTGCGGTAACCAGGTCAGTAAAGGACCTCCTTATGGGAGGAGGCTTCTCATGTGCCTATATCCATCCACAAATAAGCGTTGTTGCTTTAGTTATGTCTGACTCTTCATGACTCCAGTTGGGGTTTTCTTGGCAGAGATACTAGAGTGGTTTGCCATTTCCTTCTCCAGCCCATTTTACAGATAAGGAAACTGAGGCAAACAGGGTTTGGTGGCTTGCCCAGGGTCACACAGCTAATGCATCTGAAACTAGAGTTGAACTCAGCACTTCCTGACTCCAGGCCCAATCTATCCATTGTGCCACCTAGCTGCTCCCAAAACATTTGTTAAGCCCCTACTAAGAGCCCAATGGAAGGTCCATAGGTATAAAACAATTCCTGCCTTCAAAAAGCTGATAGTCTGGGGTGGCTAGGTGGTACAGTAGATAGAGCACCGGCCCTGGAGTCAGGAGGACCTGAGTTCAAATTCAGCCTCAGACACTTTAACACAAAAACTAGTCGTGTGACCTCAGGCAAGTCACTTAACCGCAATTGCCCTCCAAAAAAAAAAAAGCAAAAAAAAAAAAAGCTGATAATCCATTTGGGGAGATAGGAGATGAATATCTGACAAGTTAAATAATAAAACAAGAATAATTATAAGGCCATACCTAATTAATTTCCAAATTGGTAACAACGACCATGTATGTATGGTTGTAATGGATAGAGAGTTGGGTCTGGAATTGAGGAGGATCCAGGTTCAAATCCTTCCTCTGATGCATATAAGCTATGTGACCCTGAGCAAGTCACTTGACAACTTTGGTTTCCTCATCCACAAAGTGATGGGGTAGGACCAGAAAGCCTCCAGAGCAGAGCTACACTATGATCCTATGTGACAGGCAGTGTGGTGTAGTGGATAAAGTCAAGAAGTGACTCTGGACAAGTCACTTACCTTTCAGTTCCCACCCTAAGGCAACCATATGAGATTTTTAAGTTGTAGAATCATTGCTTATCTGCATTAGAATAAAAAGTTTCTTTCTCTGAAGTTTAGTCCTCTAATGAAATAATGGGGTCCAGGTCACAACGCAGACCATAAACTTAAGCAAGTTGGACAGAAGATAGGATCCCTCTGTGTGGGCTGGAATGGGGGTCTGGGAAGGCTTTCTGGACGAGACAGGCTGTGATTTGGGTCTCAAAGAAAGGCTGGTCATTGGAGAGGCCAAGAGAAGGAAACTGGTCATGGCAGGTCCCAGAAAATGTATAATTCAAGGGCTCTAAACCTTTTTATGTCCTAGATCCCTTGGGCAGACTGGTGAAGCCTATGGCACTCATCTCAGAACAATGCTTTTATTTATTTATTTATTTTTTGCTTTTTGGAGGGCAACTGGAGTTAAATGACAAGGTCACAGGGCTAGTTTTTGTGTTAAGTGTCTGAGGCCAGATTTGAACTCAGGTCCCCCTGACTCCAGGGCTGGTGCTCTATTCACTGCACCACCTGCCCCAGAACAATGCTTTTAAATAAATAAAAAATATATATACAGAATTACAAAGGAAACCAATTATGTTAGAGTACAGTTATAAAAACATTTTCAAAAACCCACATTTGTGCTACGATAACATAGCTAGGAGTGGGTCTGATAACTAAAGTAATTTGAAGTAGTGATAAGCATAAATGATATTCCAAGATATCTGCAACAGCTGCAATAGAAGGAGATGAAAATGCCTGTGATTTCTACTAGTGACAATGCCACGGGTCCTACTGTCACTGCCGTGGTTTGTTGCCTATGCTCACAAATGAACAAAGTGCTAAATTTCAGTTCCAGGTTAGTAGAAACAAAAATACCCACCCCCCCCCCAAGTTCATGAACCTCTTGAAATCTGTGAATCTCAGGTTATGAACTCCTGCAGAGTCCTGCAGGCAGGAGAGATCCTGGAGTGGGAGAAGGAGGAATGAAAGGGAAGCCTGGCTGACTGTGGAGGGCAGGTTCCTACAGGGGGACTGGACTATAGGAGATAAGGACAGAGGGGCAGCTCAGGGCCAGAGTGGGTTAGAGCTTGGATTGTCTAACTGAGTAGGAGTTGTGCTAGGAACACCTAGAAAGAGGAGAGAGGAGAGAGGGGAGAAGAGGAGAGAGGAGGAGAGAGGGTGAGGGAGGAGAGGGGGAGAGAAGAGGAGGGAGGAGAAAGGAGGAGAGAGGAGAGAAAAGGAGAGAGGAAAGAGAAGGAGGGAGGAGGAGGAAGGAGAGAGGAGGAGAGAGGAGAGAGGAGGAGAGAGGAGAGGAGAGGAGGGAGGAAAGAGGAGGAGAGAGGAGAGAAAAGGAGAGAGGAGAGAGAGGGAGGAGGAGGAAGGAGTTACATATTATTTACATATATTACATTATTTATTACGTTACATATTATCATTATTATTTATTTAATATTACGACATTGTTCTATTATTATTTATTATTATTATTTATTTATTTCATATTTACATATTTATTTGATATTTACATGATGCATTATTACTTATTATTATTTACTTATTACGTTTACATATTATTATTTTTATTTCACATATTGCTTATTACTACTTAAAACATACGTTTTTCCATTTTTACTTAATAATGGCTATTTTTGTCATATTTACGTTTACCACATATTATTATTTAATATATTTATTTAAGGCGGAGGAGGAAGGAGAGAGGAGGAGAGAGGGAGGAGAGGAGAGGAGAGGAGAGGAGAGGAGAGGAGAGGAGGAGGAGGAGGAGAGGAGAGGAGAGGAGGAGGAGAGGAGAGGAGGGAGGAGAGGAGAGGAGGGAGGAGAGAAAAGGAGAGAGGAGGAGGGAGGAGAGAGGGTGAGGGAGGAGAGGAAGAGAGAAGAGGAGGGAGGAGACAGGAGGAGAGAGGAGAGAAAAGGAGAGAGGAGAGAGGAGGAGGGCAGAGGAGGAAGGAGAGAGGAGGAGAGAGGAGAGAGGAGAGAGGAGAGGAGAGGAGGGAGGAAAGAGGAGGAGAGAGGAGAGAAAAGGAGAAAGGAGGAGGGAGGAGAGAGGGTGAGGGAGGAGAGGAGGAGAGAAGAGGAGGGAGGAGAAAGGAGGAGAGAGGAGAGGAGAGGAGGGAGGAGGAGGAAGGAGGAGAGAAGATAGAGGAGAAGAGAGGAGAGGAGAGGAGAGGAGAGGAGAGGAGAGGAGAGGAGAGGGGAGAGGAGAAGAAGGGAGGAGAGAGGAGAGGAGAGGAGAGGAGAGGAGAGGAGAGGAGAGGAGAGGAGAGGAGAGGAGAGGAGAGGAGAGGAGAGGAGAGGAGAGGAGAGAGGATAGAGGGTGAGGGAGGAGAGGAGAGGAGAGGAGAGGAGAGGAGGAGAGGAGGAGGAGGAGGGAGGAGAGGAGAGGAGAGGAGAGGGGAGGGGAGGGGAGGGGAGGAGAGGAGAGGAGAGGAGAGGAGAGGAGAGGAGAGGAGAGGGGAGGGGAGGGGAGGGGAGAGGAGGGAGGAGGAGGGAGGAGAGGAGAGAGGGGAGATAGCCAAGGTGGCCGCTGCAGCTCAGGGATCTCTACTTCCGTGAAGGGGACAAAAGGTCCTTGAGGGAAGCGGTGTGCTGAGAAAGGAAGAGAAGAGAGGAGGGGAAGGGAGGGCACGGGAAGGGAGGGGAGGGAAGGGAGGGAAGACAAGGTGCGGCGCTCCCTGGCATCTCCTTCCCCCATCTCCCTTTGCAGCAGATTGGAGCTGTTCTGGCTGCAGCGCTGGTATTAAGGCATCTTAATTGAAATCTATCCGCAGCTTCGAAAAGGTGCGGGAAGGAGCCGTTTAGTCGGGCCCTGATTAGCTCTTGGCAGGCGCTGGGAGCCCTGATGTGAATGTCAAAGCGAAGAGGGGCGGCAGCTCCGCCACACAAGCCCCCACAAACTTCCCATCAGTGTGCGGTGGGTTATTTATTTTTAAGCCCACCCATCTCTCCCCATTCCCCCCCAGCCTTTCCCTCACCCAGCGTCTTTTAATTTGAGTTCCTGGGGAGCTGGGTGATGGCTTGAACACCAAGCCCAGGGGAGGGGCTGCGAGCAGGGGAATGAAGGAGCAGTTAATTAAACCATGTAAAGGTGACGGGGACCAGGGTGGGAAGCAATATAAGGGCAAATCAATACAGGGCTGGAGAGAAGAGAGCGCAGGCATGGAGAGAGAAGTCAGCACCGCCCCCCCCTTTCTTTTTTTTATTTTTTTCCTCTTAAGGAGTAGAGAGGGGCAAAGGAGCTGGTATGACCAGGGAAGAAAATTAAATTTAAAATAATTTCTTAACTCCTGCCGAACAGGGATATGCCTCCAGGAATCCAAGGGGCACCTCAACTCTTGGAAAACCCATGGACAAGATAGACCTGATTTATAGCCAGTGATCTCTTTGAGCTGATCCCCAAGGTCCCAGAGCTATGTGGATCATAGATTTAGAGCTGGAAGAGGCCTTTCCAGAGTGTAGGATTAAATATTTGGAGATGGAAGAGGCCTTCAAGGTTCAATCCCGTCTTTTTACTGATCAGGAAATTGGACCCAGGGTCCAAAGTGAGTTGCCCAGGGTCACACAGATAGCAAGATTTAATCTTTATAGATTAAGAAGTCGAACTTCTGAGCCATAAAGTGGCTTGATCACTCAGGTGGTAGTTGGCAGGGTCAGGATTTTAAAATGAGGTCCTCTGACCCTCCAGACTAATACTCCTTCTATCACACTACACTGCCTTCCAAGTTTGTCCTCAGCATTAATGATCTTCCTTTTCAACAATCCTCCTTGCTTCCCCCCAAGACACCCGAAGCTTTCTTGCTGCTACATCTCTGGGACTAAAACATATAATAAATTCATTCACATTCAGGAGTTTGCAACATGAGAATTTGCATTTTGAGAGGCTCAAGGGAGTGAGCAATGTTCAACCCAAAAGATTGACTCATTAAAAGTAGATTTCCAGGCAACTGGGACAGGCTAATAGGGGAGATATTTCAGGAGGGGGGTTAGCCCCCTCCCCCCCCCCCAATTCCCATCTGGCCACTTAGAGAATCTTAGTGATCTACAGATGAGGAAACTGAAGATCTGAGAGGTCAGGGGACTTGCCTAGCATTGCATACTTATCCCTTATTATGTCCTGTCCCTGTCTTATCTCCAATTAGGAAGCTCCTTAAAGGGTGTATTGTGTGTGGGAAGGGGGGGTGGAGGGGGTGTTTTGTTTTATTTTTTTCATTTCTGTAGCCCTTCACAGTGCCCTGAACACAGTTGGCTCTTGGTCAATTTTTTCTAAATGAATGAATGAATGCTGGCAGAATGTAGCAATTCTGTGGAAGGAAAGGGGGTTTAGATGTTAGAAAAGTTGGAAGCTTAGGCAAAGCTAGGAGGAAGGACTGAAGGGCACTTATAGAAGGGATTCTGGAGTTAACCTTGTAAAGATTGGCATGAAAGTTTAAGTAGTGGAAGCAGGGAAGGCCAATAGATAGTGTGGGTTGTGACCAGGGTGGAGGGACCTAGGGTGGCCACAAATTTTCTTCTCCCCTCTCCTCTCTACAGTCAACCCACTTAATACAAGCAGGAGGACAACTAGAAAGTCATACAGCTTGTTTTAGTTGTTGGTTTTTTAAAAGATGCACATTTTTGCTCTAAGATGTTTAAAACATAAGTGGAAGTACAGTCATTGAGTAATACTGTTTTATGATAAGAGCAATATTTTGTTATTCAGTCATTTCAGTCGTGTCTAACTCTTTGTTACTCCATTTGGGGTTTTCTTGGCAGAAATACTGGTGTGGTTTGCCATTTCCTTCTCCAACTCATTTTACAGATGAGGAAACTGAGGCAAACAGGGTTAATTGATTTGCCCAGGGTCACACAACTAGTAAGTGTCTGAGGCCAGGTTTGAACTCTGGAAGATGAGTCTTCCTGATTCCAAGACCAGCACGTTATCCACTGTACCACCTAGCTGTCCCAATAAGAGTAATTAGGGAGCTGGGTTTAGTCATTATCCTTACCAAAATCCAAAATGGCAGAATGTCAGCTGTCTTCTAGTATTTGAAGGGCTATCATGGAGAAGAGGAATCAGACTTATTCTTCTTGGCCCCAGAGGAAAAAAAAACAGGAGTAAAGGACAGACACCATAAGCAAAAAACAGGTTCCATGTCAAGACAAACCTCCTAACAATTGGAACTGTCCAAAAGTGAAATGGGCTGCCATAGAAGACACTGGAATCTCTCTCATTGGAGGCCTTCAGGCCAAGGATAGGTGATAGGTGATAGGTGATCCTTTATCAAGCATACGAAAGTGGGGATTTCTGTTGGTCATGGAGTGATCTAGCTGACCATTGAGGTCCCTTCCAACTTTAAAATTCAGTAAGTCTGTGAATGGCAACTGATATTTGTGTGATGTAAGTGAGTTTTAAAGACTTGTTGGAAAACGGACAATTCAGAGTCACTGGAGAGATATGTTTGAAAGTAAATAACCAAAAAACATGCATAGTCCCTGCTGGGCACATAATGAGTTTAAGTTAAAGGTTATGAGGACGCCTGACCTACAAGATGGGGAGAACAAAGAAGTATAGAAATGTGTGTGCCTATGGGGTCAGCTTGTGGTACATCCGTCTCAGAAATGCATGGGCACTGATGACAAACATTTTGAACAGTTGGTTCGTTAAGCTATGCGCTGTCATGAATTAATATAAGAATTTTGATTAGTGACCAGTACATTTATTTCTGTTCTTTAACACTTTGAGGACTCTGTGATTTTATTGATGTACTTCCTCCCAGTATTGCCGATTGTGGCCATCTATGTTCTTCCCTGCTTTGCAACTCTCATCTATGATCTCCCATAAATCCTCCAGAACAGAGTCCTTCCTTCCTTTAGAAATGAACAATTTCATAAAAACCAGTAGGATATGTGGGCTATCCAATGGCTGGCTCTCTAGTTCTCTGTCTTTCTCTTTGTCTCTTACCCTCCCTCTCTCCCCCTCCCTCTCCCCTTCTTTCTTTGTCTCTCTCCCCCTCCCACACACAATAACTGGCCTCATCAACTTTAATACTAATGCTGGCTTTTGATCATGCCTTTCTCCTTCATAATTCTTCATTAGTCATATGTTGTTGCCTGTCCATTGTTCTTTGGATGACCTGTAACTTTAATCCTTCAGAGAGTTCGTTATATTTCATGATTCACAATCATATAGCAGGAGAATATTTATTCATAAAATGTGGCTCCCTCTTCCTCAAATTACCTCCTTTTTTGCCCCAAGCCTACAACACAGCCTTGGGCATCATGGGAGAGACAACTGAGTATAGCAAGGGTCCAGTGGTTTTAAGGTCAAAACCAGCAGGTTATCAGCAGTGACAAAAGATAGAGAAGTACTAACCTAGACATTTTGTCTTATTTGAGTTGGAACTAGGAGGTGGAAGGTTCCTCACTGAAGCTAGAGAAGGAAAGATTCTTGCTGTCTTCTCTCCCCATTAAAATTCACACATTAAAAGCACAGGGCTTAGAGTTCCAGAAAGAGAGGCAGCAGGGAGAGATTGAGAGAGATGTAAACCTCACTGATGAAATGTCACTTGCTGCTGATAACTCATAAGGTGTTTAATTAAATGCCCTCTTAATCAAGAGCTAATCAAACCAGCAGGAAAGCTGTATGTGGGGGGTAGTTATGTGTGCGTGTGCATCTGCGGGTGTGTGTGCTCACGCATGCAGTCTCTGAAGTCAGCCCTACACTGAGGTGAAGCATGCTAAAAGAAGGAAGGGAGCAAAGATGGAACGAACAAAGTCGATGAATTTTCGAGCTGAAAGGGCCTTTAAAATGGAATATTAAAGCCTAAAGGAGCTTTAAACCAGAGAACATCAGAGCCATTAAAGTCTATAGAATGCAGAATATCAGAGTCAAAGGGGACCTTAGGACACAGAAGGGACATTAGATGGTCCTGGAGAAATTGGGAGAGGAATGTGGGGTATTATAAGACCATAGCAACTGTGGGCAATTTACTGGTAAATTTGGAGAATAACTCCTATGTGTCTACCTAAGAATATTCTCTGTTATGATTTGGTTCCATGGGGACAGGGGGAAGTAAGAAGCTTTAGTTCCACCTATACTATTAATGATGGCACCCGTATTAACTTGGGGAAGTCACTTCCTCTCTCCAGGCCTCAGTTTTCCCATCTGTAAAGTGGGGATGGAATAAGGAAGGGGATTTGAGGAGAGGACTTCTAAAGCCCCTGGCTCTGCTATTCTGCATCCTAAAACCCCTTTCAGAAAGTTCTGATATTCTACATTCTAAGGTCCTTGGTAGCATCGATAGTCTATGGTTTACAGTTCCTTCTGTCTCTAAGGTTCCATCTTGCTGTCTCTTCCATCTCTAACATTCTATGTTTGAAGTAGCTCTGGTCATCTAGGGTTGAAGGTGCCATTGAGCTCTAATATTATAGGCTCTATCATTTTATAATCCTATGGTTCCATTCTAAAATAGTTTAGTAATCCACAAGAATTTTTAGTAAGGTTTGGGTTTGGGTATGGACTTGTGGTTTTCTAGGACTAAGACACTCTGTCCACCAGTGCATAGTGGCAGCTCATCTGTAACTATTAGTCACAGGGAGATTGATGCCTCAGGCATTGAGAGGTTAGTTGACTTGTCCCTGGCCAGAGGTGAGTGTGCCTCAGAAAGAAAACTTGAACCTTGAACCAGGTCTTCCTGACTCCAAGAGCAGCATTCTCTATCCTTGCTACTCTGTCATAAGTGCTATTTAATAAAAATCTTTGAGGAAGGGAGGAAACTGAAGGGGGGAACCAAGAGATTACTTTCTTCTTCCAGGCAACATATCCATTTTGAATAGACATACATAGGTAAAAGGGGGCAGCTAGGTAGTGTAGTGGATACAGTTCTGAGCCTTGGGTCAGGTAAACTCATCTTCTTCAGTTCAACTCTGACCTCTCACACTTACTGGCTATGTGACTCTGAACCCTGTTTGCTTCAGTTTTATCTATAAAATGACCTGGAGAAGGAAATGACAAACCATGCTAGTATCTTCGTCAAGAAAAACCCAAATGGGATCACAGAGTTAGACATTACTGGAAAACAATTGAACAAAATTTTTTGTTTGTTGTTTGTCTTTCATATTTGAAGAGGACCAAAATGATATCATGATATTGGGATTAAGGTATGCTATGTTTGATTGTGGCTGATCAGACCAATACAAGTTCAGAAGGTCAGCCACAAATAGTCCATTTGAACTTCTGTGATGGAGAGGCTTCTAGATTTGAGCATCTTACTTTTTTCTTTGTGCTACTGGATTCTGTATTGCTCACGTAGCACAGTGCCTTCTTCAATGGAGGCATGCCATGTTGGGCCATCCTGTGTCAGCATCTCCCATGTCTCACAATCAACACTAATGTTCTTTAGAGAGGCCTTCAGAGTGTACTTGTAACACTTCTTCTGATCTCCGAGTGAGTGCTTGCCTCGTCTAAGTTCTCTGTCTTTTAGGTAAGCATATGTTTGGCATTCAGACTATGTGGCCAGCCCCTCTGGGTTGCACTCTTTGCAGCAGAGTTGAACACTTGGCAGCTCAGCTTGAGAAAGGACCTCAGTGTCTATCCGGCCAAGTGAGCTTCAGAATCTTCCCAAGACAACTCAGTAGAAGCTGTTCAGTTTCCTGGAGTGGCACTGGTAGAGCATGCAGGTTTCGCAGGCATACAACAAGGGCAGCACAATGGCACTGCAGACCTTCAGTTGACTGAACAGCAGCGTACAGGAAGACGGAAGTCGTGTACGGGCTAAAGGAGTGGTTGTAATATGCATTTCCATTTGAGAGCGCATTTCCATTTGAGAGCATGCTCTGCTTTCTGGAGCTATCAACTTGGTTTGTATTGCTCCTTAGTTCCCATGATGTGTTAAACCTCTCACAGATCCCCCTTTCTCTCCCTCATTTGTTTCCCTTGCTCTTAGGGCTCAAGAGGATTCATGCTCTGACCATGCAGGCCACCTACGAGCTACACATAGACTTGGAGGACTTTGACAATGGCACAGCCTATGCCCACTATGGAAACTTTGCTGTGGGACTGTTCTCTGTGGACCCAGAGGAAGATGGCTACCCAATCACCATCGCTGATTACTCTGGCACTGCAGGTATGGTCTAGGGGATGGGCTAGCTCAGCAGGGTCCAGTTTGGATACTGGTGGAGTAAGGAATTTGCATCAGAATCATCCAATGGTGGGTTGAGGAGAGTATCCAGGCAGATACAGATGTCCTCCCTGTCAATGGAGTCCTGTTGGGTTAACCTTTGGTGCTTTGCCTAAAGCTCTTTTCTAAATCTAAACCCTGGGAGAGAAAACATAAGACACAAAGGCAGAATTATCCTATGGGAACAGGAGCAAATCAAGATAATCAAGGAGGTCCTGTGCTTTGAGGGCTAATCAGGATGGGCAGTGGTTCAGAATAGTAGGTAGAGAAGGAGGAGAAGCTGGTACCAAAGATACCTCCACTCAGAGGCCTCAGTCCTTCCTATTTCCTTTCCACCATTTTCATGGGGCTAAGGCTACCTGGTCCTGAACTGCTCCATCCCTATTAGGCTATTTACCTGCTATAAGTCTGGCTTACTTTTCCATTTTTCACCCATTTTCACCTATATACGGTGATGAGGCCATCCTCTGTCTAACTTCCCTAGGAAGACTTCATGGGCATTGAGGGATGCTCTAGACCAGGGTTTCTTAAACATTTCCTACTCAAAGACCCCTTTTCCAGTTTCAGCTGTGTTAGTTGTATGGCCTGAGGGCATGTGCCATGCAAAGTGCACGTGCTTTGTGTTCAGAACAAGGCTTCAGGGAAGTTGTGAGATATAGCACAGGCAAGGCCTGCCAGAAACCCCTCAGATTCATTACACATTTGATTTTGAATTAATTTCTTGGTCATTGCGTGCTTATAAATCTTTTACTGTTGCCAAATTTTTCATGATCCCATATGGGTTCACAACCTAAGAAGTACTGTCTAGACCATTGCCAGCCATGCACATCTCTTTCCACAGCCCCTGGATTACTTCTATCCTTCTTCCCCTCTCCTGGGGATGAAGCCTTCCAGTCCCACCTCCCTCCATATATATACATACATACATACATACATACTACACACATACATATATATACATTCTCTCCCCACTCCCCCCAAGGTTTCTTTAGACCTGATGATGACCCATAGGATTAAAGCTTGTCCAATGAGATATTTTAGAGCTGGATTGAAGGAAACAGATCCATTAAGCCAATTCAGAGATGGCCCTGGATGGGTGGGCCAACACTGGACCTAAGTGCTGGATCTGACCACTCTCCTGAGTGCAAATAGTCATTAAGATTATTGGTGGAGGGGCGGCTAGGTGGCGCAGTGAGTAGAGTGTTGGCCCTGGAGTCAGAAGGACCTGAGTTCGGATTCGACCTCAGACACTTAATGCACACACAAACAAAAACCTAGCCGTGTGACCTTGGGCAAGTTACTTAACCCCAGTTGCCCTCCAAAAAGCAAAAAAAAAAAAAAGATTATTGGTGGATCCTGACTATTCAGAGTGAGAATTCTAGGGACTATCTTGACAGAGACTTATCTGGTATAGGGCGCAGGGAATAGGGGCTAGGATGGCAATGGAAGATTTTATCCAGAAGAGCCTTGGGTGCAAAGAACACTGCACTAGGAGTCAGTAGACCTGGTCTTCACGTGAGGAAGCAAAACCAGTTGTTTGGTTCCTACTTCACGTGAGGAAGCAAAACCAGTTGTTTGGTTCCTACAGAAGCCCTTCGTGGTTGTCCTGGGTGCTAGTGTTCTCAGCTCCTCAGTAGATCTCATCTGTCCTTATGGCACTGGATAAGCATGTTGAATGCCAGGGCGGGGCCTGTTTTTCTTTTTGCCTTGGAATTCCCCAGTACTAACAGAGTGCTTTGCGTTTAGTACATACTTAGTAAGTATGCGAATGTAAGGAAAGATGGAACCACCAATATGCAGAGCACTGTATACAGTTTGGCAGGAACTGCAGTTTCTTAGAAAAGATGAGGACAGCCTAAGCCTAGGTCTCTGGTTGCCTCGTCTGCTTTGTTCTCTGCCTGATTAAAGGTGACTGAGCCATGATCCTGGGCTGGTTGTGTCCAGGCAGGGAGGCAGCTGGAGGGGTAGGAGAGCCAGGGTCCTCAGCTGGTGCCCCTAGACATCCACTGCACTACCTCCTGCCGGAGAGGATAAGCCCAACCCCAGGCTTAGCTCGCCAGAAAACACACCTGGAGGAAATCATTTGGAAAGTGGGGGACTGGGGCAGCTAGGTGGCACAGTGAATAGAGCACCAGCCCTGGAGTCAGGAAGACCTGAGTTCAAATCCAGCCTCGGACACTTAAAACTTACTAGCTGTGTGACCTTGGGAAAGTCACTTAACCCCAATTGCCCTGCATTTCCCCCTCCAAAAAAAGTGGGGGACTAAGTTGAAATGTGAAATATTGACTTGGCCATCCCACAGACTGATTTGTGTTCCTCTTGTTTTGTCTCTACTTCCTGGGAGAGTATAACCAAAATTATAAGTTATTATTGCTGGTTCTTAAGATTTTCTGTCAACGGATACTTGGAAGTCTTATATATATATATATATATATTTTTTTTTTTTTTAAAGCAATTGGGGTTAAGTAACTTGCTCAAGGTTACACGGCTAGTCATTATTTATGTGTGGGTGCTCATTTTCTGAGGCCGGATCTGATCTCGGGTCATCCCAACTCCGAGGCCGGCGCTCTTACTCACTGCGCCACCTAGCCGCCCCTAGAAGTCTTATATATTTAACATTTTCTGTGTGTGCTTGTATATAGAAAAAATATAGTTGTTCCATACCTAAAAAAAAGAAAATTAAATTTAAAATGAAGTCCTTGCCCTAATGGAGTTCACAATTTAGTTGGCCCTCAGTTTCCTTCTCAGTCAGGTTGGGGGAAAGGGTTGGACGAGACAAAGGCTAAGATTCCTTCCCAGCTCTGACATTCTGTGGCTTATACCACAGGGCCTGCTCTGCCCCAGCCGATCACACCACTGCAAGAAACAAACAAGATATTGGGTGGAGATTCGAACACAGGTCTGGTGGCTATGGGTCCATGGGCAAATCACAGGTCACAAACTGGGTGTCAGAAGGGACCTCAGTCTGCTCATTATGCTCAGAAAGGTAGTCACTTGCCTAAGGTCGCTAAGATAAAAGTTGGAAGCAGGATCTGAACTCTTCCTGACTCCAGGTTAAGTACTCTATCCATTGCCTTTTGAACTGAAGTTTCTTCCACCATAAAATGTAGATAACAACACTTATATCCTCCCATTCCATAGAGTCTCTGTGGAAAAATAGCCTTGAAAACCCTGAAGTACCAGAGAAATGTGAGCTCTTCCTTTTTGTCCATTTTATTTGTGTGTATCTATGTGTGTTGGGATGCAGGTGATTCCTTCCTGAAACACAATGGTATGAAGTTTACCACCAAGGACCAAGACAATGATCACTCAGAGAACAACTGTGCCGCTTTCTACCATGGGGCCTGGTGGTATCGCAACTGCCACACCTCCAACCTCAATGGTCAGTACCTCCGGGGTCATCACTCGTCCTATGCGGATGGCATAGAATGGTCCTCCTGGACCGGATGGCAGTATTCACTCAAATTCACTGAGATGAAGATCCGACCAGTCAGAGAGGACAATTAGACTGTGCCCAACAGCCCCCACCCCATCCGCACTCACCTCTCTCTTCTCCCACCCTTGCTACCCTGCCTTCCGTTCTCTCCCCAAACTCTCGTGTTGTTTTGTCCATGAGTCAGGGTGAACCATCCTCCCGCCAGTGATGACATCACAGTGGTCCCTGCAGGGAAAGAGTTGAGAAAAGTCAGACAAAGTCTTCTCCAGGTTCAGACATGTACAACTTTCCTCTGTATCAGCTGGTGGGAGGTAAATTTTGGAGGTGGAAAAAAATAACATACATCAGGGTGTTTATATATGTATATACACACACATATATATTCACACACTGGTAGCTATATCTAGGTATAGAAATAAGTATGAAGATGACTTTAAAATCCATATTTTATACCTGCCCTAGATTTTTACTCATCCAATAGGTATTCTTGCCAGGTCTGTATCTAATTGGATTTGTCAGAATTCTGTCTCCCTGTGTCAAACAGATGCAATGGTAATAACAGGTTTCACCAGAGTTGGGGGGCAGTGAGGAAGAATGGGTGTCTCAGATGACATTCAGGGGAAGAAAGTCTTAAGGGATCTATCAAGGGAGACATGAAATAAGGAATGTGGGTTGTTTGTTTTGGCTTCAGTCTCCTCTCTTGGGCATGGGAGATGGGCAACCTGAATCTAGCCCGGCTAACCCTCAGTCTCAACATTCAGCCCTTCCCAAAGTTCTCCTCTTCATCTGTCTCTGATTTGTCACTGGCAAATAGACATGGGCCTGGGCCTTTACATAAAAGCAGTGTCCTTGGGGCCATGAGATTGGCCCAGGCTGGAGGTGGCTCCCAAGCACCTAGCTAGTTGTGACGGGCACAGATCAAAAAGCATGGTGGGTTGCACAAAGACCATGCCAGCACAAGATGGTGAGGGACTGGGGGAAGAGGCAGTGGCTAATTTTTTGGGCCTCCCAGAAAGGATCTTTTCCTCTATACCTTGAGATCAGCCTGGACTTCCAACTTTCATCTTCAGGCATCATGCAAGTCTCTACTTTCCCACCCCAAGTCCAGCCTTTTCTGCAGTCAGGATTCCTAGGCTAGACCTCTTCTCAGCATCCTAGCCAGGGGCAGGTAATTTGTGGCCTCTGAGGTCCTTAGGTGCTGCCTTTTGATGGAGTCCAAGTTTTCCAGAACAAATCCTTTTATAAAGGGGATTTATTCTGTGAAGTTTGGATTCAGTCAAAGAACTGCATTTGAGGACCTAGAGTGCCACATGCGGCCTTGATGTCACGGGTTCCCCACCCCTGTCTGGTCTAAACCCATCGAAGTACAATGAAATTCACTTCCAGCCCTGCTATTGTTTCCCTGATGGTTCTCCCATCCCCTGGTTTTGTAGCTGAGAGCAGACTGCAGCCAGAGGCTCTACACTGACCTGGTGGCTCCTTTCCTTTCTTCCCTGTGTGGAACTTGCCAGCTCTCAGAACGACTCCAGGGGCAGGGCATTCCCTGAGCTCTGGGCTTTTATGGGCAGGGAGGGAGGCAGGACTGGGCCAAGCTGGGCTGTGACTGTAGCCTGTGCCTGGCCTTCTAGGACTATGGAAAGAGAATCTCATTCAGTCTCAGAGCACAAAACCTTGTTTCCTTTGCAGAGGACTGGTCCTCAGAGAGCCCTACCTTGTTCTGCCCCATACCTCTCCCATGTGGGCCGCCTATTTGGGCCAAATCTGGCACTGGAGCAACTCTGTCCTCTGGGAGGACATTAACCCAACAGGAAGAGAGGTGGGGAATGGATGATGTGAGGTGGGATAGAGTGGGGTTGGGAGAGATTTGGAAAAGCTTCTTATGTTGCCCCAAAAAGCATGTGGCAAAAGCAGATTGAGCTGAGTATTTTTCTGCCTGCTGCTATATCCCCAAACCCTGCAGTGAAAGATTCCCCATTCTCAGTAAGTTCTTTTTCTTCCATGCCAAGGAGGTAGTTATTAGCACAAGCTGTTTGGGGCCAAGCCTGGATGTTCCAGCATGGGCTGTGTGCCCATCTCTTCCCTCCCACTTGCTGGTGGAAAGGCTCAGCCTTGGGGGCAGATGTTAGGTTCTGCCCTTCTGGATGACCTGGGCATTGCTGGAGCAGGCATGGCTCTCCTGGGGGAGGTGCCCTCATCCATGGGTTCCACCCTCCTTTCTTCATGCCTCCCATCTCCCGTGGGCTCTGCCGTCACAGACCAGGCCCCCAGTCCATAGAGAGAGCTGCAGACCAGGAACTTATAGTCCCCATAGCCTTGTGTTCCTCATTTAAAAAGCAAGGGGAGGAGGCAGCCCCAACCCAACCCTTCCTGCTGTGATTGCAGACTGTGGGTCCAGGTTGACAGAAATTCCCTCAGTCAGGAACTTCCCTCTGGCATCCTAACCCTCATTAGCAGGCAGAAGTAGTCATGGTTCAGTTGTCAGGGATGGTGGGTTTTTTTTTTTTCTTCCCTCTGCTTCTTTTGAAGTCACCTTCCCTAGAAATGCAGCAAGGCCCTGCCCCCTGCTCACGGGGATTAGCACCAGTAGCCTCTGAAAGCCAGGGGAAGGAGGCCTTCATTGTCCATATGATTTAGGATTCATAACCACAAGGGACCTCAGAGATCACCAGTCCAGCTTCTTCATTTTACAGTGGAGCCTGAGGCCCAATGAGATGAAGTGACTTACCCAAGGCCACACAGCCAGGAAATGCCAGAGCCATGATCGGAACCCATAATCTCTAATTTAAAATTCAATCAGTCTTTCCATCATACCATCTGCCTCCTTTTCTGCTAAGGGTAGCTTTCACTTTCTCAGCCTAAGGACATTCCCTTGTCCCAGGTGAAGGATGATTTGCTGACCACCTAGGGGCAAGGAGGTCAGGGTGATGGCTTAGTTTTGTCAAACTGACCAAGGGCGGGGACCCAAAAGGATCCTAGAGCCGGAAGGAGAAACAGCAGAAGGGAGATGTAGCAGCTCTGTCACTGGGTGAGGCTCATTCCCCAGGGATGAATGAAAACAACCCAGGTCCTAGAGGCAAAGGATCTGGCCAAAGGGCAGTGGGGCAAGTGTGCGAAGAAGGAGGCTGGAAGGAATAAAACTGTAATCTCAAGCTTCCATTCAAGCTCAAACACCACCTCCCAACTGCTAACCCCTTCACACACATGCACACACATGTACACATGTATGTGCACACATGCACACATGCACACACATGCACATGCCATTCCTTGGGAAATGTATTAAGATAAAAATAGGTGATAAGGTGGTGAGGGGAAACCTTCAGCTGGGAAGCAGAAGACTTGCATTTCTATCCTGGTCTCTACCACTAACTTGTTGTATGACCTGGAATAAGTCACATGACCTCTCTAGGTTGCAATTTCCTCATCTTCAAAATATGGCTGGACGAGTAAAGGGCGTTGTAACCATCATTGTGTCAGGCCCCCCCTCTGGCAATCTGGCAAAGCCCATGGACCCCTTCTCAGAATAATGTTTTTCAATTATTGAAGGAAATGCTAAATTTCAGTTTGAAGTTAGTGAAAATAAAGATGTAAAAAATTTCCCCCATTAATTTAATGGGCCCCTTGATATCTCTTCATGGACCTCAGGTTAAGAAGTCTTGGATGAGAGATATGTCTGATATCCTTCCAGCTCTGCACTCCATGAAAGTATGAAGGTTCATGAAGAAAGGGGGTTCAGCTCAATTTTCTTGCCCTGGCAGTTATTAGGCACCCACCCTCACTCCCCACAATTCTTTGCATTTCCAGGAAACACAGAAAGTAAAGATGCTTCTCTCTGCTGGAAATCTAGCAAAGACCAAAGGGACATTAAGGGAAGTTTTGCCTCAAGGTAGGAAGGGTGCATGGATATATTTTAAAACACAGGTCATGGCTGGGTCCTTTCAAAGGGTGGTACAGGCTGGCCAGGTTGTTTACTTTGAATATACTACCTTTCTACACCAAGTCAAAAACAGATAATGAACAAAGATGGAAGGGCCAAGTTACCCCCATTCTCCCCAACCTGGGTTGCTGGTGATCGTGCTCCAAAGCATGATGGGCACCCTACCCTTTCCCTCCACTCCTGGCAGGGCCAGATAGAGACCCAGACCTAGATCCAAAGGGTAGATTTTCATTGGCCTGGCAACTGTCAAGTCAGGGGTTCTAAAGCCAACCCCACCTACTCTGTACTTCAAAGATTTACAGTTATATCAGTGTGGGTACTCTCTAGTCACAGATGGCCGATCTTTCCTTCCCTAGTTAACCAGTTTCATGAGAAGTGGCAAATAAATAAACTCACAAGCTAGTGGCCAGCTTTCTGGACATGAGTCTTTCTTTACTTCGCTAGGCTGGTCCTCACCATACTGGAGTCCTTTGCATACTGGAAGTATTTGGTAGAACCTGACGGAGCTCATGGCACATTGGCTTCCACTTCAAGAACCTGTGGCCCCCTCTACACCCTGGGTAGGCATCAGAAGACTTTGCAACTCAGTGCCTGTTTACCCCAGGTTCTCTCTCAGCCCAAACGTATTCCTTTCATTTGTTGATTTATTTTAAATTAATGAACTTGGGAAAGGAATTTCCATTATCTCCAATTCTAGAACTTAGCTTCCCATCACTTAGGAATTGAGGCAGGCAGAGTCCCTGGGGTCCCCAGTCTTTGCAAAGGAAGATGGCAGAGTGATGGCTGGCCCCGAGGGCCAGGATCCCCAAGGCCTCACTCTGGCTAGGGCCTGGGCGAGCTGACTTCCCTCTCTGTGAGACTTGTGTGGGAAGTGCCAAGCATTTTCTGATCTGTCACCAAACAAACTCCTGGTGAGATGTTAATTGATTCACAGATGCACATGAATCAGAAGGCACAGAAGGCAACTTGCCCTTTTTTTTTTGGCTGTCACAGATGAGAGGTAGTGGCGCTTGGGTGGAGGGAGAGCAAAGTCTAGTGGTTAGAGCCAAGGAAAGGCAGCTCTGAGCTCCAAATTCTTATGAGGCTCAGCAGACTCAATCAGCCTTCTAACCTCTCCTGACTTCAATAACTCTGCCTGTCAAATTCAGGTTGAACACCTATTCCCCTGGGAAACCTGAAGAGTGAAGGTGTCCCTAGGTTCTTAAATGGACTTGGAAGAACTGTAACTAGGAATTTTTGCACTCAGGGCGAATACCTCAAGGCTCCAAGGGACAAACGCAGTTAAGTGTTCTGTTTACTTTCCCCAGGGAAGAAGCGGGGGAGGGGAGTGGCAGATGCAGGGTGAGCTTGCCCCAGCCTGCCATCTGCTAGCTTTCTCTTTTGACTAATTATCCTTGCTAACTAGGTGCTAACCTCTGTGGTTTCTATGCTCCTGAAACATCTCCCATCGGCACCCCTTAAATTCAGCACCCTGGGGCAAAGGCCCAGTGGCTCCAGGGTAGCTGGGGCTCAGACCCCCAAGTTACCACCACAGTATACTCTCGTTATAAGACTAACACCCATGTTGCCAACTGACTGTGCACTCTCTGGGGATGGGGGTTGGTTCATGTCATATGTCAGGACTGGGCATATCCTCTCCCCACCACTGCTATCTTTCACAAATGAAGCAGAAAACATTAGCCTGCCAAAGCCCACAGTGGATCTGTTACACCCTGCCAGAGCTAGTGAGAACTTTGTTGCTGTTGAGTCATTTCAGTCATATCTGACTCTTCATGACCCCATTTGGGGTTTTCTTGGCAAAGAAATCAGAGTGGTTTGCTATTCCTTCTCCAGCTCATTTTACAGATGAGGAAACTGAGGCAAACAAGGTTAAGTGACTTGCCCAGGGACACAGAGCTAGCAAAGTGTCTGAGGCCAGATCTGAACTCAGGAAGATGAGTCTTCCTGACTCTAGGCCTGGCACTCTAACCACTTCACCTAGCTGCCCTGAGGACTTTAGTGAGGTTCCATTCCAGAACTTGTTTTCTGGCTTTTCTAACACATAAAGGACACAGCAAGGAAAGGGCCTGTGGTTTTGCTCATCCCCCTCATACTCCTGGTCCACACTTTTAATGCAGCCTGGATTAGCTAGCACTTGTACTAGAGATTTTCTTACATTTTTAGAGAGAGTTTGCTTCAGATCTTGAAAAGGGTTCTAGATTTGGAAATAAAGACATAGGTTTGAATTCTAGCCCTGGCATTTTCCCAGTTGTATGACCTCTAGGAAGATAATCTGCCCCTTCAGTTCTCAGTTTACTCATCTATAAAATGGGAATAACAGTTGGCAGTAATAGTAATAGCACCTCCTGTGCAAGGGAATAAGCGAGATCATGCATATAAATGTTAAAGTGCTATAAAAATGTCCGCTATTACTGTTGCTATTATTTTCCTCCTGAGAACAAGCACAGAGAGGTTGCATTTCAATAAGCAACTTAAACAAAATAAAAAACTCAAAAAAAAAAAAACCCAGCAACTTAATTCTCTAGTCCTGCCCTGCCTCCCCCCCAAAAGCATTAGAATATAGAATATATACACACACATCATATACGTGTATATATTACATATATGCTGTGTATATATAACCATGCATATGTGTATATGCGTATGTGTTTATCCAGCTAGTGCCAACTTCTCTTTCCTAAGTACTACCTTCTCCAGCCGTAAGAATTTTAAAGACCCAAATTTGTTTGCTGGACACTGAGCCTCCTACAAAACTGCCCCCTCCACTTTTGCCCTTAGCATTATCAGCCTGGGAACTCCCCAGCAGGAAGCCCAGGAGAGAAGCAAAGGTTGGTTTGCAAATAGTGTTCAAATTAATTTTCCCCTTGCAACCACATGTAACTAGTTTTGATAGAGTTTGCACTTGGGCATGGATGTGAGCTTGTGCCTGCTAAGCTTTTCCTGTTATTGTTCCCCTCCTCCCCTCTCCCCCCAGGCATCCTCCACACACGACAATGTTGGCAGGAGCCTTCTACCTCCTCCCAGAGGCTTTACCCCTCTGGTTTCTGCCCTGGTTGGCTTTGCTTTGGGGCCAAAAATTTAGCTTGCCTTTGAGCCAGAAGCAGTTGAATCTCCACATCACCCCCTAGGAATCTCTAAGTGAGTTGGTTTGGAGCTTCCAAGAAGGTATTTAATATAGTCTAAGGATGCAGGGATTGTGGGGGATTAGGTGGGACTATGTAAACAAGCCCCGCCATCTTGGATTGCATCGAATCTGCCTAAGAGGGCACTGTCTGTGCCCAGGGGGTCAGGAGCAGAGACAAAGGAGGCTGAGAGGGAGGGGGGCATGTATGAGGGACCTCATTACATGGACCACTGCAGCAGAAACAGCTCTTTCCTCTGAGGTTTCAGTAAAAAGGACTCCACATTTCCTGGAAGCCTGGTACAGTAGAAAGGGTCAGGAGACCCAGCTTTAACTCTGCCATGAACTTGTATGACAATGGACAGGTCAGTTCACCTCTCACCTTTCCTCATCTATAAAATGGGGATAAGAATAATGTGTTTGCCTGGCTACCCTGCAGGATTATCATCAAGCTCTAACTAGATAATATATGTATATTTGAAAATGTGGTTTGAGTGATATATATATATATATATATGGACATATATGCATCCATCCATGTATGTACCTGTATACACAAACACATACACAATGCTACTTATGCCCTACCCCCTTCTCAATTACCCCTGTGTACACTGTCCCAAAGCACATCTGAAGCTGTGTTAGGTGAATGCCTCCCCTTCTGGACCACAGCAGGAAATGTATCACACAGGTAGGAAGCCACAAGCTTCTAGGGAAGGGTGGTGAGCTGGGGCAGATGACACTCGGGGACTTGGCTAGCCACCCCGCTCCCCTAGAATCAGAGCCTCCCTGAACACAAGTCAGCTATGGACATGGTGCCAGGGCTGGCCCCAGGCGAGGCAAGGCAAGGCAACCAGCATTGCTAACTATGACACTGTAGAGCCACCTGGGCAAAGGGGTACCTCATTCTGGGGGCATGGCTAGGAGACTGCTAGTGGGACACAGAGCTAGAGACCCCCTGCAGGAGAAGGGGACTTTCTGTCCGCTGGACTAAGGACCAGAGGTACCGAGCAATGGACACTGAGTTGGGCAGACCTCCCCCGTGTTAATAAGATAAAAGAGACGGACAGTAGTGGAAAGATGATTGATTCTGTAGTCAAAGGACCTGGGTTCAGATGCTCCTTTGATGCTTACTGATGGTGTGACCTTGGATAGATCCCTTGATCCTGGGGGTGGGGGAGGGTTGGATTAGATGGTCTCTGAGGTTGAGCCCTGGCCGAGATCTTTACATCCATGATTTGTGTAGATCTGGGAGGTCCCTTCTGACTTTGATATTCTATGTTCTAAAGTTCCTTCAAGCTCTAGCACCTAAGTTCTACATTCTAGGATCCCTTCTATCGCTAATATGCTTTGATTCTAGACAGAATGAGCTCTTTCCTAGCCACCTTCTGTTGGTCCGTGGGCCCCACTGTTCTTCAGAAGTCTGTATCTAGGTGTTGGATGAAGCTGCTGGAACAAACGTGATGTTTAATGGTCCAATACATATAAGTAGCGTGTGATTGGTGTCTCTCTTTACATGGATTTCCAATCTCCTTAAAATAAAGGAACTCATTCTGAACCTTCTTTCTTCACTGTCTCTTGTGTCTTTGAACTTTCCTGAGATAATCCATTTCCACAGGTAGGGCCTCCTATGTTATAGTCTGTGTACAGATAGGAAATCTGTTAATGATGCTCATAGGATGGAGGGCAAGATGAATCCTTCCTTATTCACAGGTGACCCTATTAGAGCAAGGGTTTACTGGCCCAGTCTGTCCATTCAGAATTCCATGACTGAGGTGTGGTTTATATGAATCTTGGTAATAATGCAACATTATAGAGGGATCTACACTGTGGGTTGCCGAGTGACAAATTGTCCTTGTGGGTCCTCTTTCGTTACTGAGACTAATTGTTTTCTTAACCACTGTTCTGATGTGTTAATACCCCCTTAATAAGAACTAAAAGCCCCTAGTGTCTAGTCATTTAAAAAATAACAATAACAACCACCAGAGGTTAACCACATAATGGTCCCAGAATGTGAATCTATGAATGTACTCTTCTTATATATGTATGTATATGGCCAAAGATACACACTCAGGTCAAATCCTTTTACAACATATAGCATCCATCTTTTAAAAGTCTATATGTAGCAAAAATATTTCAATGGCTCATGTGAGCCATGGTGTTGGATAGTGGAAAGAGTGCTGGGCATGGAGTCAAGGGACCTGGGTTGGAATCACTGATCCAAAAATTACCAGCTGTGTGACTTTGGACAAGTTATTTAATCCACCGTTTTCCCATCTATAAAATGGAGGTGATAACATTTGCACCACCTGTCTCTTGGGGTTGTTGTGGGAAAATGCTTTGTAGATTCCAGAGTACTACAGAGATGGGAGTGATTATTATTTGATACAAGAACATTTCAGTCCATAAGAACTCGCCCTTTCCTTGAGTTAGTCATGACAGGTTTGACCCATGCATGTATTTTGCTCTTGTTTTTCTTTTAAATCAGCATAAGTCTCCCAACAGGGATCATCCTGTGGGTCTATGGATGGGATTGAAAGGACTAAAGTGGGATCAAGTTCTTTCACAGTGCCCAAAGAATGGGCAGACACCACTGCAGGCCTTAATCCTTGTAACTGGCTCCGTGCTTCCAGGTTCAGTGGTTTGTCTGTGTATACAAGGCCACAGTCAAATAGAGAAGTCATCCAAATGTGCTGAATCTGACCCCGCCAGGGCTCCCTCTATTCTCTCCATCCACCTCTCATCCAAAGATATCACTCACCTTCACAACTGAGGCTCTGCTATCACACCCAGAGCAGTGCCTTCCCTGGGCAGGGTCCTGACTCTGTCCTCCCACAATGCCCCATCATATCTTACCTATTGTGTGTCCTATGTTCTTCAGGGGGGATCCCAGAAAAGATCTGATGAAATCATTGCTGCAAAAGTTCTAAGAGTTAGTAAAGCCTAAGAATCTAGGAGACCTGTGTTCTAGTCCCAGTTTTGCAAATAACTTGCTGAGTGATCTTTGGGTCTCAACTTTTCCATCTACAAAAATGGGAGTAGGGGAGGTTGACATTGCACCATCTTTAAAGTTCTTTCCAGGTCCAAAATCCAAGGTTCAGATTAAACAACCCAGTTAACCCATGAAACCGTCATGTTTGCAGCCTGCCCAAAGGTTGGTCCCACTAGGCTCATTTCCTTAAAAGTCTGCTTTTACTGCCCAACTCATCAATCCAAGCAATAAATTCTCCTCTGAATTTACCTTGGCAACATTAAAAGACTTTCTGCCCAGAAGCTGGCATGAAATTAACCCCTGTAGTTTTGTGACTGACATATGCTTTTTCCCTCTGTCAAACTCTCTGGGAACCCAAAACCTACCTGTCAACTGTTCCTGAGGCACCAACTTCTCAGAGGCAAAAGTAACAAGCTCAGGCCTTACCTATCTTAGTCCTGGTCCACACTTCCCAGGAATCGGCCTCAGTCCCTGAAGGCAGCCAGCAGGGTGCTTAGATGCTCAAAGAAGAGATGGAGAAAATAGTTTTTCAGCCCACATGCTCTGTTGACATGTGTTTGTGGAGCATAAGCTGACTGTAAGCCTCTGGATTCAGGGGGACTGACACAAAATCCCCACATCTGTATTCCCCAAACCACAGGATGTTCCCACAGAGGTAGCAGATGGGATATGGGGAGGGAGAGACTGTCTTTGGTGTCACTTCCAAGGCAGGACAAGAAGCAGTGAGGAGTATTGGGAAGGATGTTGGGCTTGGAATGAGGCAAATCCCAGTTTCTAATCCTGCGCTAAAACTATGTGATTTCAGTCAAGTTGCTTAATTTCCCTTAGCCTGAGCTTTCTGAACTGTAAAGTGGTGATAATAAAGTCTATATCATTTATAGAGTTTTAGAAAAAAAATAACAGCAATAATAAATATCATTTATAAAGTGCCTTAAAGTTTACAAAGCACTTTACATATAACCTAATCCCAATTATCTCATCTTATCCTTAAAGTAACCCTGCAAGGTGAGTACTCTTATTATGCCCATTTCCCAGACAAGGAAACTGAGGTAGATAGAAGTTACAACTTGCCCAGGGTCATACAACTTGTGTGTGAGGTTAAATTTGAACTCAGGTCTTCCTGACTCCAGGCCCAGTGATCTCTCTATTGTACCACCTGGCTGCCAAATGATGTGCTGTCCTTTGTAAACCTTAAAGTAATGTATCAAGATCACCTATTACTGTTGTCTCTTCCCCACCCCCAGAGATTCTGGATGTTTTCCCTCTGCTTTCCGTCCATGAAGGCCTCATATCTTGTTGTTCAGTCGTTTCAGTCTTGTCTGACTTCGTGATCCAATTTGAGGTTTCTTGGCAAAGATACTGGAGTGGTTTGTCAATTCCTTCACCAGGTCACACAGCTGGTAAGTGTCTGAGGTCAGATTTGAAGTCAGGTTCTCTATATCCACTGTGCCACCTAGCTGCCCCCATTTCTTAAAACAAGGTAGTCTTTCTGCTCCCCTCCAATCATCTCAACTCTGTCTATTTACACAATTTGCTTTGATCAGGTGGGAGCTCTGGATCTGTCAAGAACAAACCTTTCTGGACTATTTGGTCTCAGTTAGACTGTAGACAAAGCCAGAAGGAAAACTGGCAAGAAGTCAGCAATGGTCTGTCCCTGACTCCAGACAAAATGGAAATGAAACCATTTCAAACCATCTGGGACTTCCCCTCAACTTGGGAACAGGTCAGTGGTCATATGGTACAAGGAGAGGGATGATCTCTGCCTGCCCCGTTTGTTTAGATGCTCTCAGTAGATGAGGCAAAGGGGACTGAGGCTTTATAAAACCCACAAAAACTTTCCCTTTTCCAGGAGAGGAAAAACCTAGATTATTCAACAAGGTAAGGAAAAAATACAAAACAAAACAAAAACTAAAGAGGCCATAGATGCAGTATCTGGTATCAGGTGGGGTATCTCTTCCTAGGTATCTAAGTCCCTGGGTTCTGAAGTCTCCAGTCTCATGCTGGCCTTGGTATATAGATAACTATGTTTGACTTTTGAGTCCTCAGGGAGCACAGACACCTGAGGCTGACACCTGCATGGCCACAGTTTGTGACCAGACCCACTCTGTTATTTCCTTTGAAGAGCTAAACTTCAAGATAACAGTTCAAATGGTTGGGATTGATGGGCTAACCAAGGTTATGAGGGAGTCCAACAGTGATGGTGAAAGCTATTCTCAGACCCCACACAATGGGACTGAATAGAATTTGCACATAAGGGCCCCAGATTACAAGCTTCTTGGCAGACAGTCTAAAGATATGAGGGTCTCTGTCATCAGAAAGCTCAACTCCAAAGCAGAGTCTGAGGCATCCTTGAGAGGCACAAAATGTGAGGTGAGCTCAGAGAAGGGAGACATTGCTTTCGATCAGAGTGGAAGCATCACAGAGAAGGTGACATTGAAGCTAGACCTGGATATCTTGAATGAATGGAGAGACACGGGAGGAGAGCATTCCAATCGCAATCAATGGCATGAGTAGAAGTCCTGAGGGAGAGCTCAGGGCTTGTTTAAGGAGCAGCAAGCAGCCCAACTTGAATAAAGTTCAGTATACGAATAAGAGTGACATGGCATCAGGCTGGAAAGGTAGGTGGGAGCTGACTATGGAAGGCTGAGGCTATTGGGCTAAACATGGACTTTATTCAGTAATCTATGGGGAACCACCTCTTAGAGAACATGGGACAAACAATCACCATGACAATGATGAACCATTCATTGTATAAGGGACTGATTTGGAAAGTTATACTTCAGGAATATCATTCTTGGGGGCGGCTAGGTGGCACAGTGAATAGAGCACCAGCCCTGGAGTCAGGAGGACCTGAGTTCAAATCCGGCCTCGGACACTTAATACAAAACTAGCCATGTGACCTTGGGCAAATCACTACCTCAATTGCCGTACCTTCACCCCTCCAAAAAAAAAAAAAATGAAAAGGAATATAATTCTGGAGGTGGATAGGGGACCCTTCCCCCAGGTCTCTGATAGCTAAGCAGATAAATAAAATTCCCTTCCAGATCACTAGCAACCAGCTGACATTAAACAAGCCTAGCCATCCCATTCCCAAAGTGAGTTGCCTAGAACCTATTTCATCCTTCTCCCTCATATGCCCATATCACTGAGGCTGAACAAAAACCAAGCTGCCTGCTAGCTGTCCAGTGGTCAAGATCAACTCATGTAATTTGTTTTCCAAAAGGGTGTTCTGGGAACACATAGTCTTCTATCTCCAGCAAGCAGACTTCCCACAAGAATTAAACACAGTTGCCACCAGCAACTGAGGGGGCTAGTTATTCTGGAACAAGAAAACAACTCCCTCCAAATCTGTACTTTGTATTTGCATGATGTCATGGAAGGTCTCTGGACTTGGATTAAGAAGACCTGGGTTTGAGTGTTTTTCTGCTGTGTGCAGGAATCACTTCACCTGCTTCTTTCTCATTCACTAAATGGAGATGAAAATCCCTGACCAAGTCTCCCACAAGATTGCTCTGTGGATCAAATGAGAACATGCATGTGAAAGCACTTTGAAAAAGTTAAAGCACTCACTATGCACTTTCAGGCATTACCATGATGAGATGAAGGTACAAACCAGATTTTTAAAAATTCCATTCCTCAAACTGTTTGAAAAGACAGAGCTTGAAAAGGTCAGTAGTGATCATGCCTTTATCAACCTGAGTTCAAATTCAGCCTCAGACATTAGCTGTGTGACCTGAACATGTTACTTAACCTCTGGCTGCCTCAGTTTCCTCAATTTTAAAATGGGGATAATAATGGCAGCTACTTCACGGGATGATAGTGAGGACCAAATGAGATAAAGCTTGTGTCTGGTACACTGTAGGTGCTTCATAAATGCTAATTCCCTTCCCCACATGCATTGGTGGTTCAGTCTGGATCTCTAGAGTGTGGGTCCAAATAGGACCCACATTTCAAACAGGTCCATTCTCTGTTTCATGTCTAACTCCTCAGTATTAGCAATTAGTGCCGATGCTATGACAAATTGCTGTCTGTGGTACTTTATCAGTTCTGTAGGCCAGTAGCAGGGTATTGTAAAGCTGTATATCCGATAAGCTATATCAAGATTATGACTTTTCTCAGCCACTAAAAAAGATGGTAAATTCGGCTAGCTTTGGAAGGATTAACCCAAGACAACTGATATAGAAGGAAATAGAAAAAGAGATGCTACGTAAAGATGAAATACTTTCTCTTCCCACCTAACACCTGCCCCCTTCCCTTCCTATCTCTTCCCTGCCCAGGACTGGAGGACAGAGTGTGACATCAATAACAGAACAAGCAGGAAGGCAAAGAAATAATAGAATAAAAGACTGAGGCCATTCTTAATACTAGTGGTAATTGATGACAGTGAGGAAAACAGGAAACAGCTATGTCCACTTCGAAGTTAACGAATCCATCAACTCCTTGCCAAATGAAAAGACTGGACAGTGTTGGGAGTGGGGTGGGCAACAGATCATGCCCCATTCTACCCTCTAATCAGAATCTCTATTAGGTTTGATCAGTGCCTTCTTGCTCTCCATGGCCACTCATGTTCCCAATGGAATCCCAGACTCTGGAATGTGTAGCAATCAATCCACAAAGGACCAGAGACACTCAGAAATTGATGCATCCCCTGAAGGCCTATTTAAAGCAGGGAGAGCCCAAGAGCCTTGAGAAGCTCAGACTGGCTCTTTCTAGGCCATCCACTGGAACTAAGAAAATCAGCAACCTCACAGAGAAGGAAGATCCAGAAGGAATAATGTAAGTAGATTTGACTCCTTGTCATGAAGTAGCTTACTCCAACACACATCTTTGCTCATCCCTGAAGATGGATGCAGGACAGACCTAGTTCCTGTCTACTATAATTAGGCAGGTGCAAACTGGGCCTAGAGTCCAGACTGGATTAAGAAGGTGAACAAGACTGTAGGATTGAGAACTGGGTGCTTCCAAATCCTAAAGACTAGGGAAAGGCAGCTGAAATCACCATGGGGATGAGAGGGCTTCCTTAAAAGGGCACCATCTTCCTCACCTCCACTTAGCAATCATTTCATTTGAAAAGCCTAATCTCCTTCAACCTGTACAGGATCCTGCTGCCAAGGATTTCCTAGGAAAAAGCTAAGTTATTTCCCTGTGGGTCTTTCAAAGCAGACAGGTTTGTAGGGGGTGGATTTTTTGGTTTGGATTTTTTTTTCTCTCATGCTTTCTGGCTGAGGTTACTTCTATAAAACGCTTTCAAATGAACTGATTTTTGGAAGGAGCTGAAAGGCTCTGGAGAACATAGTTCTGTGTTCATTAGGACAACAGTCTTTATCTAAATCATAGTTCTGCTCCCTAGGGGGCAGAAAGGGAGTCTAAGCTCTGTAGTCAACCATAACAGGGCCTCTCAGCTACAGAGGGAGAGTAATCATTGTAGGGACAATGGCATTTAGAGCAGCTTTCTTTATGCTTCAAAGTCTACAGTGGGCATCTTGTATTGTGTCTCAAAGAGCCAGGCTGATAGGACCTCCTAGCCTTATTTTTCATAGGCCTTCAAGTATGGTGAATACTACAGAGCTGGTTCTAAATTTTAGGAGCATTGTATTTAAATGTTAAGAGGACATTAATAAGGAACCTAACTGAATAGCTTAGCCAGTCCTATATATTATCAAGTGGAGACCTATTAGAAGTGGATGCTCATAACTTTCCACCCAGTGCTTCTGAGATGATAAAGCCCAAGAGTCAATAATTATAATATAAGACTAATGAGACCAAATTCACTCAACCCTACCAGGGCAAAACTACACTGCTGTAAACCATTCAAGCAGTTGCGGTATTATAGCACTAAGCTGCCAAAGCAGCCAAATCCAGGGGATTTCAGTAGAGTGAAAACCAGCCTAATTGGTACAATCAACTCCCAAGCCTGCTAAGAAAATAAAAGCTCAAACACCCAGCCTAGTGACACTAACTAATGCTTCTTGGAAGTTGGGCTCAGCTGAGGATCTCTAGCTCAGCTCCATAGTGTTTGCCCAGACTTTGAGATGTTACTGTTGACAAGTTGTTTTGAAACACTGAGTGTGTGTGTGCAGTCTGTAACTTTCTCCCTCTGCTTCCCAATGCCAACAAACCAGATGAAAGCACCTCACTCCCTCTCCTGTCTCCTCCTCCTAACTCTGGGTGCCTGCTTTCCTCCAAGTGACAGAAGAGAAATCAGAGCTCCCGTGGATGGCATTGGCAGGATTCCGATGAGCAGGTCAGAGACAGCAGGAGGTCACCAGCCTGGCTTCCCAGAAGGAACACCTAGGGGGAAGAGATTCCAAGATCCAGCCTCCCTGTTCATCATGGCTAAGAAGCTGCAGGGACTTGGCAAAGAAAGAGCTGGTTTCAGATTCAGGTTTGGGAGGCAAGAGGTGAACAACAAAGCTACCAACATCTACCTAGCAAGTGAAGAAAGGCGGAATGGTCTGCTGGGGAGCCTGGCTGAGGAACTCAGTGGCTACAACAGAAAGAAAGGTGGTTTCAGCTTCCGCTTTGGCCGGCGATGAGGGGCTGCAGATGGCTAGGAGGATACCATGGAAAGGAGTCTGTTCAGGGACTTTCTCCCATCTGTCTCCTCCAAGTTAAATGGCTGCCCCTGGTTCTGTCTTCTTTTACCCTAATTCCCAACACAAATTGCCAAGAAACTCAGAACGTTATTATGTGGGCTTTTCTGTATGTTGTGTTATGTTGTGCTGGTGGGCTGGGTGGGCTGATGTGTGAGTTCTGTGACCCGTTGGTCCCAAACTTTGCTCACGAAACAGGGTGAGCGAGAGATGGTGTGTTCTGGTAAGGCAAAAGACAGCCTTTGTTCAAACTCACTGAAAAGCAACAATGCTCAGTCTATATCACTCTTTCCCTCCCCCAGTGGTGTGTTTCGGATTGTTTTAAAGCAATCCCCTGGCCTCAGTGGCACTGAGCTGAGAAAGATGCGATGCAATGAATAAGAATTGGAAGAGCTTGCATGCCATGCTCTGAGTTGAAGGCAGAAGGACTGAGGGATTATAGTGGGATAATCAAAGTGTTGACAGTCTCCACAGGGATGCCTGTAAGCTGACATCCAAAATGTGGCTGTGAATGAGGAGCACATTCTACTGGGCACTATGCACAGGTTTAAAAAGTCAAAGTAAAACAAACAAAAAAGACCTACCAATATTCTTATTCTCCATCCCCATTAACACAAAATGCCCCTGGCAGAAAAACACTGCTCAATGTCAAGATGCCATTTTGGACAGGGTCGCTGCCCAAGCCATTTGGATAAGCCATCTTCCTAGTACCCTGCTTTTACTGGGCCAGGGATCTTGTGGGAATTGAATGAGCCATGCATGAAAAGGCATCTGATGTTGCTATTTAACAAGGCTGTATTTCAAATTTTCAATATATGTATTTCTTTTAAAATAAAAATTACAACCCCTGCAAACTACAGACTCTTAACTACAGGTCGTTAGTACATTCGAACTTAAATTTACTGTGTTGTGAATGTCTTAACATTTCAAAGACTGAAACTATTGCATATGCCCACACACCTTTCTCAACATTCCTCTAATTGACAGTCTAGGAAATATCGGTGGCCGAAAGTTAAAGACAATGTGGAGTATGTTTTCTTATTCTACTCAGCTTTTGCTAGTTTCTTTAGAGAGAACTTATGAAAAACAGTTCACCCACCCCAGGAAAAATCAGAGCTAAGCCTGCAGTGGTTTCAGACCTGGGGCTGGGTACCTCGCCTATTTCAAACACAGCTTTGGTGTCTCCTTAGATGCTATCCCATGTCAGATATAGCGATCCGATGCTGCTCACATGCTGGTCGGCTTCAACTGCTAAGACAAGGAGCTTATATTGATGTAACTATAGCAACATTTCCCCTCCTCTTTTAAAGCTGTACCTTACTCGTGTTCACAATTGAATAATTTTCCATTGAACTGTCACAATTAATTGGTGGATTTTTATTAGCCTTTTAGAACCACACAGGGCTGAGCCCAGCTTGGCAGCATGTAGTATTCAACAGTCCTTTCTCATTTTGTGAGGGACTTGCATTCTCTAGCAACAGCCCTCAATCTTCAACAGTCAAAGAGATGCTTCATTATGGAGAAACACATTGGTGCTACAATAGAACCAAACTGATTCAGAATAGAGAAACATGGGTAATAAGATGGAAAAGGAATACTGGAGTTAATAATTTACTTTCCATTAGGGCAGGTCTCTTTTTGCTGGAGTTTTTCTTTTCACTTAACTCTAAACTGGACACTAACAAAGACAGATTTAATCTTTGTGCCTGGGGCATGTGATCTGCTTTCTATGACCATTTTGGCTTGGGACAAGAAAGGAATATAATGAGGGACCAAAAAGAATGTGTGTCATCATTAGGGGGAAAGACAATTCAGACTGCTTCCTGAAAGGAAGTGAACTTTGAATTAACACTAAAATTGCAACAGGTATTGATTCTGAGAGGGTAACTCCCCATTTCTTTACTCCGCTAATCATAAGACAAAAGTTCTAGAACTCAAGCAAAAACCCTTTTTGGTCAAATTTTTTGAAGTGAATTTCCAAGAGAGTCACACTTTTGTGAATTTATGCCATGAAGTTTTAGATTAATTCAGCCAATACTCTTTCATACCAGGTGTGTGCAATATACAGAGAATCTGAACAGTCTTTGTGCAATTTTCAGCTTTAATAGCTTAAAATTTACCCACGTTCACAACTGACTTTTGGGATGCATATTGTATGCATACGCACTCCAACAGAAGGGAACTTGGATCCCTTTCCCTTTGTGCATTAACAAACATCCCAAAAGCATGTAATTACATTGTCCGTCCATTAATACTGAGTAAAACAGTAAACCAGAATGGAGAGAAAAAAATCACAGAGCTATGAAGGATGCCTAGAATGAATTTTTCTTATTGTTCTTATTCCTTTTTCTAGAGAAACACTCACATGCTCACCAATTAATGTCACTTTGAAGGATACCAAGAATTGGGCCATTCACTAGTACACAAGGCGGGGGTGGGGGGTGGGGGGGGTAGCTTTTGACTACAGTGTTCGACTGATTTACTTTTGTCAGAAAAGTGTGATTTCAAGAGAAAGTATGATTTCAGAGGAATGGAAATACTGACATTAATTTTCATCTTAAAAAAATACACAAAAACATCCAATACCCAACAACAAATAAAGCTAGTCTTCCAGTTTACTTGCACATTCAGGCTCAATAATCCTGAAAATTGGAGCAATCAAATTGTTAAATGCATTGATCTGTTAAATCACCTCCCACTGTATTTGTCTAAATTTAGTCTTTAACCCCCCTGCCCCCTTTCATGCCAACCCCACCATTTCCTGGTTAAAGGTCTGCTTCTTCCTGATGTCAACCAATCATCCTATTCTACACTGTTAGCCTCCGAATCCTCCTTCCCAGTAAAAATTACTCTCCAGATTAGTAGAGGTGAAGGTCTTTGAAAACATTTATTTTGGAAACAGATTAGGCTCCCCTGAGCAAGGAATTCTCATTCCCTTACTTTTCCAAATCAAGGTCACTGAAGCATCTCAATGATTGTTTGCATCTGTTAATTGTATTTATCTAATACACAAAAAGGTCTCCATTTTGGGTGTGTAAATCTAAAGGATTTTAGTTATTAAAACTGAAGGTGGAGATAAATAAACAATGCTAATGAAATACAATCTTACTTTTACAATTGTGGTTATTTTAGACCACAAAATAAATCCATATTTTGTAATCTATACAAATTGTGGGGATTTAAAAAAATTCACAAACCATCTTTCTCCAAGTATGACAACCATGAATGAATTAAATTCACATCTCCCCATGCTGCTGGAAGTTCAAATGTTCCCTTAGCCTCTAAGCTAAAGAAAAGGGTACACCTGGACCCTAGGAAAGTGCCTCAGAATACAGCTAAGGCAATGGAGAGGAGATCGCTAACCCTCTGAGAACAGGCTGGGTTAAACTAAGCAAGTTAGTCATGGGATGGGTCAGATTCAAGTCCATTCCCACCCCACCCCACCCCCACTCCTTTTCTCTCTTGACCAGTAATACTGCTCAAAGATCCCAAATTGTAGATGTGGGAGTAGAGGTAATAGATACTATCTTGCTTCCTAACCAGTGCCCTAGTACCCTGGAAATTGAGGAAAACTGACAGACATTAGACTTGGGACCTCTCCGATCCAGAGGGGAAAGCTGGAAGACATTTTTGGAGTCTCCCAACCCCCAATGCCCAATCAAAAATGAAATGATTTGATACATTCTTGAAGATATACAGCATTCCCCCTATCTCCAACCCTTATGAGGACTCAGTCTCAGTCAGCTGTAAAGGATATCATTCAATAAATTGCACTTAAATATGTAAATTTGGGGTACAGGTTCTTTTTCCTTCTTAGTGTAGATGCTGATTTACCACAATACCACTCATTTGGTGAGACATTCGCTCCAAAGTGTAAGAATTAAAGTAGGAGAACTTGTTCAATTCTTTTTTTAATTTTAAGAAATAACCCTACAAACTCAAAAAACAGGATTAATTCACCAGTGGGTTTTTTTTTTTAAGTATGATACAAATTAGAAATCTGTTCACTGTTAGCCTTGACTCAGGGAATATCACAAGAGATTCTTATGGAATCTCCACAACACCTGGGGAAACTAGTCTCAATGTTATTTATCACAGGTTTTCTTCAAGTGATGTGAAGACCCATGAGATGTCACAGGTTAAAGTGAGATGTTTATAAAAGGCCATTTTAAATCTAGGGTTCTTATATCAGGAATTTCCTATATGATTTTATTATGCTGTTGGCAAGTTCCCTAGAATTCTCCAAATTAAAAATTAAAAATATTAATATGAATGAACTGGAATTGGGGCAGAATTAATCCTGGTTAGGGTACTCAGGAAATTCTTGGGAAGCAAGATGAATCATCTTTCAGGTTTAAAACTAGCTGTCCAATGAAAAGGAAGAAACACTAGACTAGTCAGGAGACCTGGGTTCTAATAAATTGTTCCCATGTTTCAATTAGAAGGAGCTCATGGGACTGAGTGGTCCAACTTCCTGGAAGTTTATGGATGAGGACACAGAAGCTCTGTAAGGCTAGGTGGCTTGCCTAAGGCTGCACAATTTGCACACTTTTAGGTATAGGAAGGATTCAAATGCAGGTGCTCTAACTCTTCATGTTCAGTGACCTTTCCATCATGGGCAAGTGAGTGAGTTCATGTCTTTGATTCTCATTTTTCTCATCTACAGAATGAGGGAACCGGATGAGATGATGGCCTATAGCTCTAAAATGACACCATTCTAGATGTGGAAATCTACAAGTCCTTTGTTCATGCAAATTTTTTTATCTCAAATATTTTCCTCCTCCAATGATGCTCAACACATCTTCTTGCAACAGAGTTCCTTTCACAGGGTTTTTGTGAACCGTACTTTTCAATATGCTTTGGTGAGCATGATATGTATTCCTTTGACAAGTCTACTGGTTTAATAAGTATTATTATCAGAGGGCTCTACTTACTTCTCCAACTTCAACTTTCCAAGCTGTCAGCCAGCGTTAAATGGAGACCAAACCCATGAAGAAAGAGAGTCCCTCTTGACAACCTGTGCTCAGTGGGTGGCTAGAATAGGCCTCGGTAAAGGGTTACCATTATAGTCTTATAACACCACATAGGCCAGCACTCCACAGCTATTCATCATTCCCACAATGAAATAAGACACTAAGCATGTCAAAGACAGGTAAATGAGGGGTGCTTTAAGTTGATGGGTGGTGGCAGAGAGAGGGTTCAAAGGCAAAGATAAGAAGAAATGCCTTTCTGGAGGTGTTAACTCTTTCAGGCCAGGAAGTAGCTATTCAAGAAATTACCTCTTTCTGCACACTGAACACTACTCCAATAGCACAAAAGTTAATGCACGCTTCACAAAGGAAATCATTTATTCTTTTCTGCCTGTCATTATCAAGTGGGGTAAGTTCACTGCTGTTTAGCCCCACCTTAGTTGCTGAATTACAAGCAGTCTAGGTTGCTGGAAAGTAAGTTTCTTATGATGCAAGAAAGGTCTGAGAAGAGGGACAAGGAAATTGTTCCTGACATTGCAGATAATGACACAGGACGAGAGACAGTCACAGTCTCTGTGTGCTAGTAACCACTTTGGGAAGGGTCAGTGAACCTTGTTTCATAAAAGGTGGAAATGAAATAGCTAAAGGAAACAGACTTGTTTTCTGCAATAATCATTCACTTGTCCTCCCTCTCCACCTCCTCCTAGCAAGATGTAACATTAAAACTCAAGACCCTCACATCTCTCCCCAGGCTCTGATAGGCACCATACATACAAAGCTTTTATATGCCCTTTACCAAAACAAGAAATCTTTCTTTCACCACAAACTGGATGGTTCACAAAAAAATAAGTAACTAAGGTTTAAAACAATACATGAAGAGGCTCTTATTTTTTTTTTTTGCCAACATTGATTTATTTAAAAAATACTAAGGACAGACTTGGACTCAAAAAACATTAATAGAGTCACATATTGAACAAAATGTATTGGACCAAAAAAAAAAAAAGGAAGAAAGAAAATGGCACCATAGGTATTATAGAAAGGACAGGTGAAAAACTATTTACACATTTATAAAAGAGTAAGTCTATAAAAGAGTGTAATAGCAAGATACAAATGCATAATATAGTGGCACATTATGTTAACAAAACAAAAACAGTACCTCATAAAACAGTCCAAAGATTTGTGTGTGTGTGGTTTGTTTTGTTTTGTCTGTTTAAAAGGCAGCTGGTGGTGTTTTAACATCTCCTTCTATTTGTAAATCACAGCAGTCTGTGAGGGCAAAGAGGTGACATGAGAATATAAAAAGCGTATTGGAAGGAAACCATTTTAAAAACCATTTCTAGCAGAAAAATAAAATACAAGTTAAGGTAATTAGTGTAAAAATAGTGTAATGCAATAAGGTCATAGGAGTTAGAGGGGGGGGGGAAGGAATGTGGTTTTCCTCCTGGTTTCTGTAACTGTAAAGGGGTTAAATTGCACCATTACTAGTCATAACCCTTGTTTCTTGAGTAATGGGGCAAGTCTCTCTTTAGTCCCCTGCCTATAGCTTCCTGCCCCTCAACCAGCCTGGATACTGGCATGTAGAGGTCAAGGAAAACTGAGTGGCTGCCCCGTGAGTCATGGTCCCTGTACCTCCGGCACTCCCGGGGAGTCCCTGGGGAAGAACAAGCGAGACAAAAGATGGCTGCTTGCCATTTGAAATACTTTCTGTGGGCTTTCCCTCCCCTCCTTAACAGTCCCTGACAGAACCCCTAGAGAAACATTAGATTGATAAGTGTTGTTCATTGTAATTAAATAAAAGGCATCCTCCAAACTCCAAGCTCGAGGCCAAATGCGGCCGGGGGCTTTGGGGGTCAACACTTTTTTTTCCTTTCTCTTTGGTGCAATGAACTCTGTGCTCACTGGCTGCTAGCTTCTGTATGAGAACTGGCGGCCATGATGACGCTCATAGATTTGCAGAGAACGGAGCTTGCTCAGGGAGCCTTCAAGAATGTCAGGAAACTAAATAGTCTATTGTCTCAGAAAGGGGTTGTAAGAATGTGCTTTGCTTAGAGGAGTGAATACGAAGGAAATAAATGAATACGTGACTGGATCCAGACTTCTGTTCTCAGCATGTCATCCAGTGACTAGAACTGTGAAAGGGCAGTCCCAGACCTGCCGAGAGCACAGACTCCCACTGCTGTGGGCAGCTGGACAACTTCTACAATTGTCCCCTTGCTTTCCTGGCCTGTTCCTTCTCTATGTTAGTGCAGCAGCATCAACCCCATTTTCTTTAGGAACCAAAGTCTGTTGGCCCCAGTTTGGCACTACATCTCACAAAAGGGAGGCAATTTCTTCTCCGGGATAAAGGAAAGACTAGATGACCTTAATCACAACTACTCTGTACCTCCTCCTTGGCCCTCACTGCTCACTTGATGAGCCAGCCAGCTGTTTCCCTTATCACAACTTACTAACCCAATAATCATCAGCTCTCCTTCACATAAGAAAACGAGGGGGAAAACTCAGCCCTTGGCCACCAGGTGAATCAGAGGGGCCAACCTTGCAGTGGTTGCTTTGAGCCCCTTCTGAGTATTTTATCTCCTCAAACACATTTTTTAGCTTAGGAGACTTAAGAAAATCAATCGGGACAATTCCCTTCATAGGACAAGGAGAAGTGAGTGTTAGCAATACTTTACTGGAAAGGCTCAAACATGTTAGTGTTCAGGAGACTCATCCTTTGGGAAAATGGCAAGAGAAGGACATAGGAACGCCTCTGGAGAGGAAGAAAACAGAACCCCATGTCTTCCATTCTCATTTCAACTTAAAGCTCATTCTAAAGCGGCGTTAGTAAAAAGGGACAGTGGGGCCTTGGTATTTTGGCTTCAGTCCACAGAGATGGAACTCCACAGATGAGTTTCAGAACAGCAAAGACTCAGGAAACCTGGGCTGAAAGGGAGAAAAACCTATCGTGATTGACATCCCATGGCCTAGGCAGTCAGGCTGCGTGTGCTCCAAAGCAGCACACAGTCTGTACCTTCTATACCTTTTCCTGTCTTGGAGGCACTGGTTCACCGGTCTTTTGTCAGTCTACCATAGCTCTTAGGCTACACCTATCAGCAGTCAGCTCTGGCTGGCTGAGCCCTGGCTTCTGCTACCTCTGAACAATATCGCTGATTTCTTTCACAGAGCTGAGAAGCTTGCTAAAGTCCTGGGTGGCAGCAGCACCGCTGCCTGCTGTTGCAGGACAGATCTGAAGCTCTCGGAGGTTGTTTTCCAACTTGTTGATGGCCTCCCTGAAAGCAAACTTGTTTCGCATCTGCTGGATGGAGTCCACGTAGCTCACACAGAAAGTATAAAGGTTTTTTCCTGCTTCCAGCACAGCACTATGGCTGGCCATTTGCTCTGAGTTTTTGGAGATAGCCAGGCACAAGGCCTCAGTGCTGTCTAGGACTACACCTTTTGTGATAGCACCACTAGCAAGCCTCTCTGGGGGCTGTCGGGTTTTCCGCAGGGACACTCGGGTGGATATGAGAGGAATAAAAGCAGTGGAAGATAGCTGTTCCCCTCCAAGGGTTGACGAAGCAGATGATAAAGTAGAGGGAGAGGTGGTTGGAGTGGTTGTTGGGGCCATCGATAGTTTGCTGGACGACTGTGGCTTTGGTACAGAGGAGAGCACAGGCTTTTTGACACACTCTCCTAACTGGCTTTGTTTGGCAGCATCACTGTTCACAGCATCTGCTACCATAGTCAACTGTTTTGCTTTAATAGTAGGCCCTCCATCCCCTGCTGCTTCCTGGCCAGGACTATGAGAGGACTTTGTGGATTTCCCAGCAGATGACGATGGTGGAGGAGGTGGGGCAGGTTTAAGTCTGGAGAGCTTTCCCTTGTCTTTCCCTAATGATTCAGAAGAATGTTTGTGCCTCCTTACTCTGGGCTCCTCACTGGAGACCTTACTGGTCCCCATAAATGCATTGGAGGCAGCTTTGCTAACAGGGACTTGTTCAAGTATAGCAGGGGCTCCTAAAGCACTAGGTTTCCCAGTTTCATCCTTGTGGGACAGGCCAGAGGAAGCCGTTGCTGTGACTTGTCTACGGACAAGTTTTGGCGTCAGATTTGGGGGGCTGGAACCAGGGCTGGACTCTGTATCTTTGAAGACATCATCAATAGCCTCCTCATTTTGTTTCAGTAGCCTGGGGGGTGGGGTCACTGTGCCCCTGGAAGTCACATCAGATTTATTCTCACTTGCCCGTTTCCGAGGCAAGGCTGGCTTCTCACTCTTGTGCCCACCAAAAGTGGAAGAATCAAACTGCCTCCCAGTGGACTGAAGGTCCCGAGGTAGTGTTACTGACCTCCATTCTGTATCCTTGGCCCCATGGGGTACACAAGAGGCAGAACATGACCTCAGGAAACGTTTGCTGGAGTTGGTATTACTTTCTTCTTCATTGGCTGCCAATCGGCTACTTGTTGATACAATTGATTTTTTCCACAAGTGAGGAGACCGGAAGCCTGAGCTCCCTGACACAGCTCCATTGCTAACACTCACCCCATTGCTTGGACTTGGAAACTTGGATGACTCAGCTGCATCTAAGGGAGCTGTAATAAAAGTGCCATTGAGTATATCTCGAGTGTCATCCTCTCCACCTCCCCTGCGGTCTGAATGGCCATCCATCTCCCGAAAAGAACTGCTGCGTTTTGGGGGGGTTGGAGCAGTTTTCTTCTTCTTCTTGATTAGGGCACTAAAGAGGTTGGTTTTCTTGTCCTTGGGAAGAAGGCGTTCATCTTCATTCAGGCTACTTTCCTGGGGAGCTCTTTCTTTCCTTGGGAGCAGTGGAGAAACAGCAGGCTCATGATCTAAAGGATCTGAAACAAAATTAGGAAGGTTTTGGTGAATCAAGAGAAAGCATTTCCATATTCCTTTTTGTGACCATATCATTAAGATCTCCTTCTTATAAGACCAGACTGACACACGGATTCTGCAGCATAGGAGTCATATCAGGGCACAGGCTCACTGCTGATAAACTATTTCCTAAAATGATTATCAATATATATTTTTTCAGAGATTTCTATCTAATTTTGACAAATTAGTTCTTTTGTATTCAGAGCTCTGCATTCTAATGTTGTAATTACTATTTATCAAATCTGTGACTGTTTTTTTCTCTAAGGAAGCCTCTCATTCACTGAGTAACTGAAGACATAAGAATAAGAAGTAGGGGTGACACTTGTCTCCTTTCCCCCTCATTTGTTTAGATTAAAGCACAAGAGTCCCCTTCTGACATCATTATCTAGTCAAGTGAAAACAATGACTGAGGCAAATAGAAACTCAGAACCTATTCCCCTCAGATCACTCAACCATCTGAATGTTCTAAGTGACATAATTTGGAAGGGAAGGTGCTTCATGCCATAGAAACATAGTGACAATGAGCTATTATGCTTTGAAGACAGAGGGGATGACCTTTTTAAATCTTCAAACTGGCATACTTTAAATATGAATAATGGTTTATAATAAATATATTTAGAGTCTTCAATGTCCTCATTTTTGAATGACAGGTATTCTCACCAACAGGTCAACTACTAGAATAAGATTTCTTTGCTAGCACTGTCTAAATCTAAATAAGAGTTTGCTTATAGGACAATATATCCATTTACCATAAATCAGGCAACATGTAAGGGAAAAGAATCAGAGGAGTCCAGGGGATTACTACAATTTTTGTCTGGAGGAGAGTCAATGAAGAAGGGAGAAGTTCTGGTAAAACATTTTCAATGTTAATACTTGATGCTCTCGACTTCACAATATATTTCTCATTGACATATATCTTTAAGTGGTATTAGTTGCCAAAAATGAGCCACATTTCTTATGAAGATGCTCTTCATCCTGCACTAAAGTTCTAACGCAGTGCTTCATTGTGGCATGGAGGAAGCCCCGCTGGTGCCAGTGGAACTCAGGTCCTGCTTCAAGCTGAAAAGGCTAGAGTGTGGGTTCCCTGATGGTCTGCAGAAATGTCAATAGGAGGATCAACTTAGTTAAGTTCAGAGAGGCTTGGTCACTGGGTGACGACTAATTTTTGGTTACACCGATTTATTAAATTGTCTACTATGGCTTGGATGTGTGATGAAATCAGAGATGCTTGATGTAGTAATTGGTTTGCTCCATTAATTTTTTTTCCTAAAGCCTTTCTCAATCAAATTAAAAAGTCAACAGATATTTACTAGGCTCCATACTATAGGCATGCGCTGTGCTTAGCACCTCATCTCACGATACTAAGAGGATGAAAAGGAAATAGCAATGAGGGGCCTGGGCTCTGCTGCAGAGAATGTCACTCAAAATCTGCTTTGCTTATCAGTTATTCAGAGGTTTAAGTCATAGCTACACTCAGAATCACGACACCCCACTACACCATCCAACCTCCTAAATGCCCCTAGGCAGTTACAATGGAAAAGCGCTTTTCTTAGGAAGCACCAAATACTCTGAGTGGTAGAAGGGCACAGTAGTAAAAGCCCTGATGTAGGGGAAAGGACAATGATTTTTGAGACCCACCCTCAAATCCCAGCTCTGACATTTATTAGCAAATATTTAACCTCCCTTCCACCTTCGACTTGTTTCCTTATCTATAAAATAGGCACCGATACTACTTACACCATCTTTTCCAAAAGACTGTTATGGGTAAAGCCATCCATAAACCATAAAATGCTATACAAATGAGTTTTTTCACACCACTAGTTCTGTGCCAGGGGATGGGTTTTTTGGGGGGTGGGGCAGAGAGGAAGCGGGAGGTTGATTTGGTTTTCTTCGAGTGAGTCTTTCATGTCAATGTTCTAACTACAATCCCCCTTTCATTTGGGTTCAATATTTATTATTGTTTTATCTGCCCTGGAATGGGAACCACAAACGCTTTGAATAATAGATGAAAAGGTGGATTAGTTTCTCAGTAGATTTTATAAGCATCTCTGCCTCTTTGACCGAACTAACTGCCAAAGCCAATTGCTCCTTAATGATTCCCAAAGGGAGAGAGGGGTGCTGCAGGGTGATTAGCTTTCTGTTTTCAATGGAGTTCCCTCTACTTTCAAAAAGGTTAGACTCTCTATTCCAGGACTTGCTCCTCTATACAGGGCCTAGTGGACATTTAAAAGACAAGAACAGGTTCACCCTTTTAGTTTCCATCCCTGTACATCTGACCTCGGAAGTTTTTAGTAGCTTGGAATCTGCATGGTAGGAGGGAAGGCTCAAAGGCTTGTAGCACATACCGCTTTCTCCCTGACTCCTTGCATGAGCAGTGTCCAACAGCTCACTGGCGTCTTTATTTTCCGCAGCCCTCCTGGATGTTCTGGTCTTAGTTGGCAATTCTGGTGCCTGCAGCAGTGTGCTGACAACACTTCGCATACCTTTCTTCCCCAACTCTTTTTCCACCTCTAAAAATACATTGAAAGAACCATCGTTGGCAACTGTCTTACAAGTCTTTTGTTTTTTAAATTAATAGGTGATTACCTATAAATTATCACAGAAAATAACTGATGCTAAAGCAAAACTGAACATCTTACACCACACGGTTACAAAATACAGCACCCTTTGAGATCTCTTCCTTGCTTCCAGGTTTCACATGGCTCATCTGCACACTCCCTTCCATAATGCAGAGAGCACAGAAAACATTACTGTATCAGGGCCACAGGGTCCACCCCTAGCCTGTATACTCCCATCCTTAGCCTCTCATTGACCTTGGCACAACACTATACATTACCATCTGATATGCTGGACTCCTGAAACATTGTTTCAAAGGCTTGATGGATTTCAGCAAAAGAGGGTCGATCAGAAGGACTCCATTGCCAACCTGGACAAATAAAATCTAAGTTAAATAAACCATCAATGAATCCTTATGAAGAAAATTGTAGATTATTGCTCAGCATTCTAAATGGAGAGTGGGAATATTATGGGAACATCCTGTTCCCATTTGCTAGCAGCTAGGTGGCACAGTGGATAGAGTACCAGGCCTGGGTTCAGAAGACTCATCTTCCCAAGTTCAAATCTGGCCTCAGACACTTACTAGTTGTGTGACCCTGGGCAAGTCACTTAACCCTGTTTGCCTCAGTTCCTCATCTATAAAATGAGCTGGAGAAGGAAAGTGGTTACTCCAGTGTCTTGGCCAAGTAAATCCCAAATAGGGTTATAGAGAATCAGAAAGAAGTGAACAACAACAGATTCCCATTTAGCACCAAAGAATGGATCAGGAGTCAGAGCAGATGAATGCTAGTCCTAGTTCCGACAAAAACTCACTGAGTGACCTTGGGCAAAAGGAAGGGGCTGAACTGGATGATCTCCAGGTTTCCTTTTAGCTCTGATTGCTAAGGCTATCTTCTCTTCCTTGGGGGAAAAAAAAAGACTATAACCTCCTTATGTTATACATATACATAGAACATATATTCACATATAAAAACATAAATATTTTTATTACTAAGAACAAAATTCCTTGGAAATAACATAGCCAAAGGACTCTGCTTCTAACCTTCCACATATATCCTGTTATGAAAAATTTTAGTTTAGTTCAGTTAAACAAAATCTTTCTCAATAGGTTTGCAGAAAACTCACATGCTCTCATGAGTTCATAGACTTTTTCTGGACAGCCTTCTGGACGTTCCATGCGGTAGTTTTTTTCCAACAATTCATATACTTGTGACAGATCAATTCCAGGGTAAGGGGACATACCATATGTTGCAATTTCCCAAAGCAAAACCCCAAATGCTGGAAGAAAGAGAAAGAAGTTGAAATTCTTAAGATTTACCTGTGACTATCATCTGTGCATTAAAACTATACAGGAGAGTCAAGTACCTCGCTCAAAAGCAGTTTGGATGCTAACAGACTTTAACAAGCTTCTTTGTTAATCAAGACCTGTGACACAACAGGGTAAAATCAGACTGCCTTTCAATTTACTCACTGTTTCAAACTTCAATGCTCTGAAAGAATTAGGATCTTTCAAGTTCTATTAAAGGCATAATTAAGGAAAGTCACAGTGGATTAACCATTATATAGTCTCTAGAAATATAATTGTTTTGGCACTACAGTACAGTGGATACACACCTGCACTGGGAATCAGAGCTCTAGTTTTAGCTCTACCAAAGCAAAGACCTCTGTTAACCCCAGGCAGAGCAGGCTCTGGGTTTCAGTGGAGACCTCTAAGGTTCTGTCTAGCTAAAAGATTCCAAGATCACATTTTAGAATATTTACATTCAAGACTTAGTCAAAGAATGTAGTGGTCATTCTATCCTATGAACATCTATGCCTACATAAAATAGGAAGCAGCAAACAGAGCTTCACATTAGTGGTAATTATAGATAAGCCAGTTAAGAATTGTCACTTGATAAACTGAATGGCAACACCCAAGAAAAACCCAGCAAGCCCTGGTTATGAAGTCTAAAGTCATATGTGTCATTTAACTATCACGCCAAATATGAATACCATATTTTGAATAAAAACAAAAAGCTGGGAAGAGAAAAGAAAGCAATTTATATTCAAATTACTTTGGAAAAATAAATTCATAGATACACCAAACAACAGGAAGTACTGCTTCTCTTTGGAAGGAAAAAAGGGAAAAAAGAAATAAAAGAATGAAGAATAAAGAAGGGGGAAAAGAAGAATACAAAGTATGTAAAAGAGAGGGGAAAAAATGAGGTAGCAAGAAAGAGAATGCCAGCCAAAAGATAAGATGGAAGGAATGAGAGTGGATTTTTTTTTAAACCAGATATACGAGTCCTTACCCCAGACATCTGACTTAATGGAAAATTTATTGTAAGCCAGGCTTTCAGGTGCTGTCCATTTGATTGGGAACTTAGCTCCAGCATGGGCTGTGTAGGTATCTCCTGTCATTAACCTGCTCAGGCCAAAATCAGCCACCTTCACCAAGTGGTTTTCCCCTACAAGGCAGTTTCGGGCAGCAAGATCCCTAGGGAGTACAGATATCGGTCCATCAGAAGTCCCGAACATCATTTCAGTTTTGGAGATTAATAACAGTTGAATAAAAAAAATGATAATGGCAATCAAAAGTCATCTGTTTTCTTTGAAATTTGTGTTATTTCTTTAACTTTGACATTAGAGAAAATTCCTATCAAGACTCCTCTTGTCCCAATTCATATTTTAAGTATATTTTACTCAAACTCCATTTGTCAATATTCTCTTCTTCCATAATGTTTGCCCAGGTACATCTCAAAAGCTCTCTCATTTGTAATCTGCCTCATTTTGCCTCCTGATTCATCCAGAGAAATCCCACTCTAACATTTGTGGTTCAAAGACGTTAGCTATGAAATCGTACAGCAATCAGGATAGGAAGATGAAAAGCAGCAGCTTGTGAAGATGACTACTTAAGATAGCCTGGTCATCAGCAATCACAGAGAAGTTAAATGCAGAAGAGCTTAGTTCAATAGGATTCTGGTAAAGCATCTTAGGTGTGCCTGAATGCAGAGGGCACAAACTGAACAGTGCAAAGCAAATCAAAAGCCAAGGAATCTCAATGTGCAGCATCAGAGTTCACCTTCCTGACTGACAGAAGCATCTGAACCAAACTCCCATGTAAGCACAGAAAACATGTCTTACAAGGAGCTGCTAGCACCTCACACACGACACTCTTATTCCTCACCATGGAATCTCATGTACAGATTTCACACTTCAGTTACTTGGGTAAGAATGACCAAAATCGTGGCGGGAAGAACATCTTGTACAAAACAGACCTAGCAAAGCCTATCAGGCCCCAACTCAGTCTGTGTCATTACTTTGCTAGGAAGCCATTTCCACTGGCAAAGAATGCAAAGCACTAAAATAATTGCAGCACATTGGAAGGTCAAAACACTCCAGCCTTTAAAACAGCAAAGAAGCTTAATTCAAAGATACATGCAATTCAGCAGCAAAACATTCCTGAACCAGATGAGAGCAAGGTGATTGGACTTATAATAAAAGGGAAAAAATACAAACACTAACCACTAACATGAGTTTGTTTAAAGGCAATGCCTACAGTTCCCAGGAAGAAGTAATTATTGATGAAAGCTGTGAAAAGGAACAATGTGTGCTCTGTTTCATATAGAGTATGTTTATTAGGAGTCAATCTTACTTAACACACCACTTAATCCAAAATAGCTCAGACTGAGGAATTATCTATACCCCTGTGACTAACCACCATGTTGATCCAGGGTGCATTCCTTTTCTGTTTTAAATTCTGGTTTTGGGCCCCTAAAAATTGTAAGATCAAGAAATTTCCACATGCCTTTATTTCAAGGTCCAATATTCTGCCAGTACCAAAGTTAGAACCTGATTCTCAATACCAAGAGAGTAAGAAGTTTTGTAAAGGAAAGTTCTGGCTCTCATGCTGAGACTCTAAGTGTTCTAGGATGCTAAGCACAGCTCCTACCTGTGGATGAAGTTTTTCTTCTCCAGGTACTCCATAGCTGATGAGATCTGAGTGGCCATGTATAGCAGCACAACTGCATTCACCTCTTGCCGATTACACTCTCGTAGATAATCTAACAAATTCCCATAGGTCATAAACTCGGTGATTATATAGAATGGGGGTTCCCGAGTACACACCCCTGTGAAGTAAGACACGAAATACTTTAGGGTACTGTTTCATCTACTACTTAGTAGATATCAACATGACTGGCTTCCGGGGAAAGTGACTTCTGAGAAACTTTTAGACACTATACCCACACCATAATCCTAACTACCAATGAAAAATACAACACACAAAGTACAATGTGACTGCAAGTTCATCTCTAATGAGATATGTGTTTCCACTCTCTTTCTTTCCCCTAATGCTAAAAGACCCTGGATATGAGAGGTACCACAAAATTCAGAATGGAAGAATTAGCATTAAAAAAAGAAAAAGAATTAGTAGTAAAACTCTAACCACTCAAGCCCCTACATAAAACGATATAAACCCTAATTACTTTTATCAGAAGATTACTTTGACCCTCAGAATCACTTTGTAAGAGGTAAGAGAAATGAAAAACTCTAATGTTTCAACAGTCAATTTTAGATTTGCATTCCCTGATTACTTTCAGTTACTAGCGCAAGTAATAACAGATTAGCATACCAAAAAATGCCTCTTGCTTTCAAGTGTTGAATGTTGGTGGAGAATAGCTGTCTAGATCTGAAACCTTAACAGGGTAAGGCAGCTTATCTCTCCTTTTATAGCACCTGTATCACCCCGGAGGGTTTAATTAGAAGCTCCTCTGCTTGGTACTTCTCTCACTTACCTAGTAATTGTACTAAGTTAGGGTGTTTGATCTCTTTCATTACTGCAGCTTCTTTCAAGAACTCTTCCACCTCCATAGTGTCTTCCTGCAGAGACAAAGAGGAAAAGTTTCCACAAGGAAAGTGTACAGGGGAGGAAAGGGGTTAGGAATCGGAGCTAGCTTCACAGTTAGTGTAAATTGGAGCTCTGAGTTGCAGCTGTCCTGGGACTTCCATTCTTCACAACCACATTACATTGATTTGCTACTAGATGTGCACCATGCCTGCCAATCTATCTTGCTTCCTTTCCCAGGGCTCACTCTTAGCATTAATGCTTCCCCCCCTCCCTGTGGTGGTGAGCTTCTCTCTGTTCACCTATGGCAACAAATACAAGTGAGTGTCTGCATGCTTGGTGGCTTTCAATGGCTGCTATACAGAATGTATGTTTCTACAACAGCATGGCATTTTGCTAGATGTAAGGTCATGGTAAAAATGGTATCAGATTCAAGATCAAATCAACCAAGAAATAATGAACTTAAAATAAAAATCAGTCTAAAAAATCTAACATACAACTCATGAAAGGGAAAAGAGCAGTCTATTCTCAGGGACAGAGTGGTACTGTATACAAAAGGAAAAGATGACATACACAGAACATGCCAGGATGTTATTAATGAAACCACCATGACTGTCTGTCACAGGATCACAAGGAACATGAAAGATCATCTAGTCTAACCCCCTCACTTTAAAGAGGAGTAAACAGAGGCTTGGAGTAGGGATGTGATTACCCTAAGGGCAAGGAGCTGGGAAGCAGCAGATCTGGGATTTAAGCCCAGGTCCTCTCACTCCAAATCCAATACACTTCCTCATACCACATTTCATCACAGGAAATGAGGTTAGCCACAGAACAGCATTTAGGGCTAGCTGGGGCCAACGTCATTGTTAGCCATTGCTTACTGAGACAGAAAGGAAAGATAGTGATGAAGCTGAACTAGTAGTCCAAATTATTTGAGGGAACTTTGGCATATTATACTGAATTCCCCAACTGTGAGGACAATGAAGTAAGGTGGAAAGAAAGACTGTGGACCAAGTAATGAAAAGATTATATAAAGTAATAACAAAGATCTGTCTCAATCTTCCAGTCCAGATACCAAGCCTCTAACAAACCAGATCCAGGACAGGATCAGAGACTCAGCCACCAAGTAGGATGAGAAAAAGTGACAATGCCTTACCCTCCAAAATCATCAAGAGCCCACCTCTAAACATCCAGGGCCCAGGATGCCAGACCTCTGGTCCCTCAAACTTGTGTAGAACCAAAAATAGCTATGGATAAAATGAGTAAGCCAACAATGCCACAGGTCCCTACATCAACCTCAAGCCTGCTCTGGACTGAGGAGTTGACAGTTCTTATTGGGAAAAGTCAGAACATCAACCATCTTATGTTCACAAACTTCTTTCTCTACCTCTTTGGATATCTGTGATTCAGAGCTGCAGGCTTCCTAGGTGAAAACTACCTTCCCATTTCTATTTCTATTACCTTCCCTTCCTATTTCCCCAAATCTGCATGCTTATTCACCTCAGCCCTTCTTCCAGACTCCCTAATCTGTCCCGTCTTTCCCTTATATTGTACCTCTGGAATTCCTGATTCTATCATTGACAAATTTCCCTTCACTTTAGGTCCTTCTTCTTATGCTCCTTCCACCTTCTTGCACTTAAGGAGTTTTAGTCTCCCCCAAGAGATGCTGCATCCCTGACTACCTTCAGAAGTACTAGTATAAATCTCTCATGCTACCAACACACTGTCTGTGGTGGAGGGAATAAGTCTTTATTAAGTAAGTGCCTGCTATATGCCAGGTGCTGTGCTAAACATATTACAAATATCTCATTTGAGATTCATAATTACCCTGTGAGATAGGTGCTATTATGATCACTCCTATTTTATGGTTGAGGAAACTGAGGTGGAAAAGGGATAAGTGACTTGCCCAGGGTCACACATCAACTTGGAAGTGTCTGGAGCTGAATTTGAACTCCGGTACTCCTGACTCCAGGCTTAGTGCTCTATGTACTTGTGCCACTGAGCTCCATTGAAGAAGAGGCTCACTTCATGCTTCTGATTAATACAGCCACTGGTCTTTTCCTCTGCTGCCAATCAGCACCTCTCTTCCTTTGAGGTTTGCCCCATATGTCTGTTTTCACCCTATCCTGATCTCTGTTACAATCATGTATGGTCCCCTTGGTCACTCTCCCTTCTTTTCTCAAGCACTTCATTACTTGGTTCACAGTCTTTCTACCTCACCCCACTGTCCTCACAGCTAGGGACTTCAATATAACAAGCCCAAGTCCCCTCAAATAACATGGACTACTAATTCAACTTCCTTAACATCTCTCTCTTCCTCTTCCTCTTCCTCCTCCTCCTCCTTCTCCTCCTCCTCCCCCTCCTCCTCTTCTCTCTCCCCCCTCCCTCCCTCTCCCCTCTCTCATCACTCACTCTACAACACCAGTCCATCAAAGTGATTCTGACCTCACTTTCTTCCTTTCACAATCTCAAGATGCCAGATAGCTAGTTCTACTATACACTGTCCTGTACTTTTGAATCCCTTGCCCCTTTGTTCTATAGCCACTCATACCTTGCCAAAGTCAACTTTGGGGTTACCCCTACTCTCTGCTTTCTCTGCTTGATTCTCATGCTACAGAATACCCCTGGAAGAAGTCACATAAACAAGTCAGTGGGCCTATTACAAATTTACGATGATAATAATAAGAGCAGGTCACATTTATCTAGCACTTTAACATTTACAAAGTACTTTATATAAATTATCTTTCTTGACTTAGGGTATTTAATTTCAAATGGATACTCACTGCTATAGGGCAATCCTCTCACTCTTCCTGGTTTGAGACAACCTCACTATGGCTGTCCCAAATCTTTTCTTCTGACAAGCCACCTACACAATTCCCCCACAAACAATCCTTTCATCAGAGGACTGCCTTCTACTCAATTAGAGACCATCCATGTAAATTCCCTCTCCTCCTCTTTATTTTATACCCAGAAACCCTTTCACCATTTCTCATTCTCTCCTCTTTTATTCTATTATCTGATGAAGAAATGGTCCTTCCCTTTGCCAAGGTCAGTCCTTTTATGTGTATCCTTGATCCCATTTCCCTCATCTCTTCTACTTCATTCCCTTCAAGTATCATCTCCCACTTTGTAATCTTCGTTGACCTTATCCACTGACTTCTTTCTTGGGAAAAACATGCCTAAATCTTCCCAGTTATTAAGAAAGAAAAAAAATCTCTTGACACAGACATTCCCTCAGGTTATCATCCTCTATTGCCTCCCTTTCACAGCTAGACTCCTAGAAAAAGTTTATTATCATTTCCATTTCCTCACTTCCCACTCATTTCTCAATCCCTGGCAATCCAGCTTTCTCCAAGGTAACCAAATATCTCAACTTCTAAAGACAATGACTTCTTCTCCATGTTCATACTTCCTGACCCCTCTGTTGTTTTTGACACTGTTGACCCTCTTCCCCTTAGTATTAATGACACTTCTTTCTTCTACTTTAGTGCACTGTCTTTAATCATGTTACAAATAAAGCATAATCAGATACACGTTAGTCTATTGTAATTTTGTGTGGGACACTGAGAGACTAAAACTTAGAAACAACTTATTACTATGTAAAAAATGGCACTATGTACCTCATGTCAATTAAACATACTTAGTTGGCAGTCACTGCATCAGATTGCACTGGGAAAGAATTATTTCCAGGCTCAATACCAAGGCTGTTTAATTCTTCTGAGTCCTTTCTGTTCCTTAAAATGCTCAGTAGACCATATAGTTTTGGGCCCAGAGTGTTTTGAATTTACCAGGGTGACACTAATGTCAAAAGCACAAGAGCTAATGCTTGCTGCAATTCTGGAATTTAATGCTGTTCACGAACTGAAATGGGGATTTAAAAATCTTGCTAGGTCAACATTATGTTCTAAAAGTAGCTCTGAAATGAAGCACTTCTATTCCGTTAAAAACAAAACAAATAGGCTACGGTGTAATAATTTCAGATATATCATTACGTCTTCTGATTCCTTTCCTTTCCTAAACATCTATAAAACAGATTTGGGAAAGGTAAGGGAAGAATATACTATGATAAAAATTTCACAAAAAATTTAAATGATCCTTTGTTTAAATTAATGTGAACTTGTCTCCCCCTGCTGGAGGGAGACAAAGTTAACTTAGTATTTTAAACCAGTAAGACAAGCAATCTTCATTTTTAACTGGAAACATCTTTGATACTGTTTAACTGAAAACACCTTTGTTTCTGTTTAGTTATATTCATCAATATTCATTTGTAAAAGTTATTTAATCTTTTTGAAGAGTTCTTTCATTTATATAGTAAAACTTCAGCTATTCAAACTAAGGAGAAGTAATCTGAATTAATGAAACCTTAGTATTATTGAATATTTTAAAGGAATGTCATTTTATCCTTTTCAAGTATATATTAAATAGACAGAATTAAATGATCCAGCAGGAAAATAAAATTTCCACTCAAAATAACCACAGAATCTATAAAATATACAGAAGTACACTGATGGAAATACATACAGAAATCACACAAAAAACCCAGAAATAAATGTAAATTTAAATAATTGAAGAAAAATTAATTACTCGTGGTTAGTCCATATTACTATAATAAAAATTATAATACTATCTAAACTGAATTACAGATTCAGTGCCATACCAAACTATTTTCAAGAACCAGACAAAATAATTACAAAATTCATTTGAAGAACAAAAAGTCAAGAATATAAAGGGAAATAACAAAAAGAGGTGGGAAGGGACGGGGCCTTGGCAGTACAGATCTTTAAATATATTACAAAGTAGTAATAATCACACACACACACACACACACACACACACACCATCCAGAACTGCAAATAATAGCTTTGTGTTAATAAACCCAAGAATACCAATAACTGGGATAGGGACTCACTGTCTGACAAAAACTGCTAAGAAAATTGGAAAGCAAGTTGGAATAAATTGGGTTTAGACCAATGCCTCACACTATATACCATAATGTGTTCCAAGTAGATACAAAGTCAAAATAGGAAAGTATCATAAAAACACCAGAGGAGCAAGGAAGAAGGTACCTTTTATAACTATGGCTAAGTAAAGAGTTCCTGGTCAAATAAAGATAGAGAGAGGTTCATAAGAGATAAAATGAACAATCTTAATTACATAAAATTGGAAAATTTTTGGCATAAACAACATCAATGAAATAAGAATTAGAAGGCAAAAGAGTTAACTGGGAAAAATCTGGGATATTCCTCTGATAAAGATATGCTATCCAAGATACAGGGTGTACCAAAAATCTTAGTGCAGTTTTATACTTTGACAGTTTAACATATATATTAAATACATAAGTAGATAGGTAGATAGAGATATAAAAAATGGTTAAAAGATGTAAACAGACTTTTCAAACGAAGAAATGCAAGCTTACCAAGAAGCATATGAAAAAAAAGTCTGAGGTCTTGCCTTAGGCACATCAGACTGGTAAAGAGGACAAAAAGGAAAATGACAATTATTGAAGGGGTCATAGGAGGACAGGAAGGCTGATGCACCACTGGTGAACTTGCTAAGTTGTTCAACCATTCTGGAAATCGATTTGGAATTATATTGAAAATAAATTAAACTACATAGCCACTGAAATGGCAACACCATAAATGACTACTAGGCTTATATCCCAACAGAGATCAAAGAGAGGGAAAAGACTCAGAAGTACAAAGATATTTAGAGCAGAAGCTTTCAATAGCAAAATACTAGAAACAAAGTAGGTGCCCAAGCCTGAGCGATAGCTGAACAAACTATGGTACGTCAATAGGATACTATCGCACTGTAAGAAATAACAAAAGAGGCAGATTCAAAGACACCTGACCAATGCAATGACCAATCACAACTCAGACAAAACACACTTCCTAGCGCTTGGCAGAGAAGTGATGGATCACAGGTACAGAACAAGACACAGGGTTTCGGACAAGACCAATGCAATGTAAATTTCTTTTGTTTCACCATCCTTACTTGTTCTAAGAGAGGACTCAATGGGGAAGAGAGAATGCTATGGAGTTAGTGGGGGAGAGAGACAGTAATACTGCAGAAAAAGGAGTCAATGAAATGGTTTTTTTCCCCTTAAAAAAGATGCAAAAGAGTGCAGAAGGATATTCTAGAGGGGACAAAGTTAGAAACAGCAGGGTTGGTTCTACAATGTTAAAACTGATGCAGACTTCAAAAAGACAGCATGATGTTGTGGAAAGAATTTCACTCTTGGGAGTCAGATGACTTGGGTTTGAGTCCTGCCAATAAATACTAGCTATATAACCATGTCTAAGTCACTGAACTTTCTCAAGCCTCATCTATAAAATGGGATTAATAATTCCTGCAGCACTTACACAAGTTTGATTTTATGTAGCAAGGATCAAATGAGATAATTAATGTATGTTCTTGATAAACCTTAGAGAGCAATTTTAATGTTAGCTATTATTAACAATGGCCTATCCCTGAGAATGAGCTAATAGATCCTGCCTAAATGAAGAAAAATATTTGGTGTAATTAAAAACCTGGACTTTGGATGAGCAACATAAATACCCACCCAACAAGGAAGGAATGAAACACCAGTCCTTCAGTTAAGAACTAGTTTTCTGTATCAGAGCCAAGTTTTCCAAAACTAAATGTCACAATGTGGGTAATCGTATCTGACTACTTACTCAGACTCTAATCCCTCATCTCCAATCAGCTATAAAGTCCTATTAATTCTCTTTGTAGCATCTCTCCTCTGACACTGCCACCACACTGGCACATGCCCTCATCACCTCATGCCTGGTGTGTTACAGTTACCTTCCCCACTCCGTCCATCTGCCACTCAATTCTCAAAGTGATCTTCTTAAAGTACAGGCCTGATTATCTCACCTCTCCTATTCAACAAATCCAGGGGTTCCCTATCAGCTCTGACATCAAATATAAAATCCTCTGTTTCTCTGCCATTCAGGCATTCAAAGTATTTGGCCCCCTCCTCCCATTCTGGTCCTATTACACCTTACTTCCTTCCACCTCCTGTGTGATCCAATAATAAGGTTAACCTCCTTGCTTTTCCTTGCACAAGATACTCCCAATTTCCAGCACTGAGCATTTTCAACAGTTTCCCCCATCTCTGGAATTCTCTCCCTCCTCAATTCTGTCTCTGCCTTCCTTCAAGTCCCAGCTAAAATCTCACCTTTTAAAAATTATTTTTATTTATTTCATTCAATATTTCCCAATTACATGTAAAAAAAACCACCTGATTTTTTTTTAATTCTGAGTTCCAAATTCCCTCCCTCCCCTTCCCCCTCTTTAGAAGGCAAAGTAATTTGATATCAAATATACATGTGGAGTCACACAAAACATATTTCCGTATTAGCCATTTTGCACAAGAAAACACAAAAATAAAACAATAAAAATAAAGAGAGTAAAAAAGTATGCTTCAATCTGCATTCAGAGTTCATCAGTTCTCTCTCTAAAGATGAATAGTATTTTTCATTATGGGTCCTTTGGGATTGTCTTGGATCATTATCTTGACCAGAATAGCTAAGTCTTTCACAATAATCCTGTTACTATGTACAATGTTCTCTTGATTCTGCTCACTTCACTTTGTGTGAATTCATATAAGTCTTTTCAGGTTTTTCTGAAGCTAGCCTGCTCATCATTTCTTATAGCACAATAATATTTCATCATAATTACATACCACAACTTGTTCAGTTATTCCTCAACTGATAGATATCCCCTCAATTTCCAATTCCTTGTGATCACAAAAAGAATTGGTATAAATATTCTATTTAGAAAATCTTCCCCAAAATGTTCACATGGACTATTTGTCCCCAACCTGTGATAAGAGTCTTCCAAGCACACATTGGTCTGATCCAGCCACAGTCAGACACAGCGTAGCTTGACTCTAACATAGTGGTGTCATTTTGGTCCTCTTTGAGAACAAAGGGCAACAACCAGAATAATTTACAGATGCATCACAATTCATTACATTAATGAATTGGGTTTAAAGAATTATATCAAGTTAAGGGCAAGGAAGGAATTTGTGTCAATGATAAGACATTATGGTACCGTGGAAAGAACAGTGGATTTGGAATCAGAATTCTAGTTCAAATCCCAGCTGTAATACTTACTACCTGTGTGATTCTGAAAAAGTCACAACTTTGGTGGGCTTTAGTTTCCTCTGTACAATGAAGGGCTTAATAACTACTAATATTTCTTCCAACTCTAAATCTATAATCCTACAAACACATAAAAATCTGTAATTAGCATGTTCATTGAAATTAATATTTGATTCTTCAAAAGGATATAAAAACACAATTTTCAGAACATGCCATACACTGCCTCCACCTCTCCAACCCCTTTCTCTTTTTTCCTGGAACCAAGTAGTCCTGGTCTAATGGTGCCACCTGATGTTCAATGTGTAGAACTGTCTGACCCCCGAACTCTATTGTCCTTTTGGAGGAGGGAGGAGTCTGTCATGTGTCTTCTTCTACCCCCAACTTTCTTCTTTTTCACTGCTCACAGTTACTCTACTTCAGATAATCTCTGTCTCACTAACAGTTTTCTTTAACATTTTTCCTTTCTCTTCCTTTTCATTCTATTTGTGAACTAAGGAAACTTAAAAGATCATATAATCCAACCTCCTCATTCTACAGATGAGGATACTAAGGCCTAGAAAGGTTAGATAGCTTACTCAAGAACACAAAGGTAGTAATAATGCAGAGATGCTGAAAATAGCTGTGAAATACTGCGTAAACTATCAGCTACAATTTGGTTTTGTTGAATTTAGCTTTTTGCCTCTTAAAATCTCACAAGGATATAGTTAGAAATAAATTATATAAAAACAAAAAGCATCAATAAAATTTTTTATAAAGTGTTTATTATTTCTTCTTTCCTGCATATTTTTTTTTTTTTTTGCTTTTTGGAGGGGCAACTGGGATTAAGTGATTTGTCCAAAGTCACATGGCTACTAAGTGTTAAGTGTCTGATGCCGGGTTCGAACTTAGGTCCTCCTGGCTTCAGGGTCGGTGCTCTATTCACTGCACCACCTAGCCTCCCCAATAAAAGTTTTTTTTAAAGAAAAAGGAAAGACATTAATTTCAAAGTGATATTTGAGACCTGAAACAGGGCTATCAATAATTAAAGCTCTGGAAAGAACTTTTGTAATTCCAATAAATGACCAAATTCCTCCTCTAAGCCTACTTTTTCCTCAGGTATGAACACTCAAGATAAATTTTAAAGGCATTTATCCAATTTTCTTGTTTTCCTGCTTTGTTTAATTACTAATACTACAACAATATTATTTTGTACCATTATTCACTACAAATATACAGTATAGTTATATTATATGACAACTAGGCTTTTGTAAGCTAGCTAAAACCTAACCACCAAGTTTCATCACTGGAAAAGGTGACTAAATGATATGATCTCGGAGGTCTCTTCCAACTCTAAGAGTCTATGATTTTATTAGTTTACTTCTATGAGAAAATGTGTCCCAAGTTCCAATGAATTTTTTGGAATATGGTCCATTTGTAAATGGGACTTCCCGTATGTGAAGAGTTTGTTCTCTTAGGCCAAATTTTTTCTTCACTGATAGTGCAAAAGTAAACTTAAATCTAGCTCCTGTTCCCAAATTCATGTGAGTAGAGCCAAAATTAATGAGCTTGTTATTATAGCTCTATTTGTCCCTATGTAAAAAAATTCAGTCATACTTGACTCCTCACTCTCCCTCACCTTATATAGACAGTAAATTGCCATATCTTAATGTTTCTACCTCTATAACATCTCTTGCATCTACCTCCTCTATACTCACACCACAACCACTCACCCCAGTTGAAGGCCTCTTCATTTTCACTTGGACTACTGAAACAGCGTCACCTCACCTCCACCTCCAATCTCTCCCCTCTCTAATCTGTCCTTCACACAGCTACCAGAGGGGTTTTCCTAAAATATCACCTCTAGGATCAAATGCAAATTCCTATTTGGCATTTAAAGTCCTTTACAACCTTGCTCCAACCTATCTTTCCAGTCATACACACACACACACACACACACACACACACACACACACACACACACACACACACACACACACACACACACACACACATATATATAAAAGACTTATAATATATCATTCCTTTTATGAACACTGGGATCCAGTTGAACTGGCCAACTTATGGTTCCTCACATACTCCAACTCCCATCTCCATACTTTTGCACAGGCTGTGCTATACACCTGGAATGCACTGATTCTTACTTCTACCTCTTAGAATCCTGAAATTCCTTCAAAGCTCAGCTCAAATGCCACCTTTATATGTAAGACCTTTCCTGAATATCTTAGTTATTAATGTCTCTATATTGGATATAAACAAGATTGTCTCCCTCATTGTCTAAGCTCCTTGAGGACACTACAGTGTCTGACACACAGAAGGCATTTAATAAATGCTGACTGACTTATAATATTGGGTTTACTCCTATTCCAGGAAAAGAAGTAAACTGTTCACATTTTAGGCATGCATGGCATACTCTGACATTGGTCATTTATTTAAAAATGATCTAGTAAGTGTGTTGCATCCATTTCCTTGCCAACCACTTACAATTTGGCTTAGCAACGAGCAATTAATTCCTAATTGTCAAGATGGACTCTTCTAGTTTCTCATCTTCCTTAATCACTCTGAAACTTCTGACACTGTTGACCATTCTTCTCCTCCTGGTAGTCCTTCTTCTCATAATTTAGGTGTCGCTGCTCTCTCATGGTTCTCCTCCTACCCACCACCTGTCTAACCACCCCTTCTCAGTGTCTTTTACTAGATTACCCTCCTTTTCCCATCCCCAAACATGGAAGTCTCCCCAAGACTCTACCCTGGGCCTTTTTCTCTCTCTCTCCATGGTCTCTTGGTGATCTTCTCCCACAGACTCAATTATCTCTAATCCCAAATGTACATAATTAGTCTTAATTTCCTGAACTCCAGTCCAGGACCTCTAAGCACTAGCTATACATTCTGTCTAGATATAGAAGCAGCATTCCAAATTAAACATGATCAAAACAGAAATCTGTCCCCCCAAACTTTCCTCCTTCCCAATTTCTCTGTTTCTGCTAAGCCAATCACCCAGGTTCATAACTTTGTAATCCCATACTTAGCATTTCCTACTCCTCTTCCCTCCTGTCCCCCATCCCATTCTCTTAGTTGCCACATCCTTTCGAGTCAGCCTCTACAACATCTTTTGCAGTTGTCCCATTCTTTTCACTTATGCCTTCATCACCTATCATCCAGATGAATGTAATAGCTTTTTTAAAAGAAAAAAATTTCTTAATGACTTCCGTTTCTCACATCTTCATAGTTATCCCAAATATCCCACTCTCTCCCAGATAGTCATCCCATAAAACAAACAGCACATTTTTAGAGAGAAAAACAAACCATCATAACTGACCAATACATTGAAAAAGTCTGAATATATGTGCAATGTGTAATACCCATGGATCTCCCACGTTCACAAAGAGGTAGATTGGGGTTATCTCTCATAGTTCTTCATTTGAATTCTGCTTCCTCTTTGTGATTTTATCTCATTCATTTTTTAATTTTTAGTGTGCTGCTTTTTCCATTTACATTGTTAGTTACTGTATACACACACACATACACACATACTTATTTATTTTTTGCTCTGCTTACTTCCCTGGCATCTATGCCTGTACCCTTCTCTGTATTTATAACACACCTCATTGCTTACAGAACAGCAATATTCCATTACATTCATGTACCACAATTTGTTTAGCTATTTCCTAATTGACAGGCATCTATTTTGTTCCTAATTCTTAGCTGTCACCAAAAGTGCTACCATAAATACTTTGAAGTATATGGAGACTTTCTTCTTATTAATGGCTTCTTTTGGGTAAAAGCCCAGTAACAGAATCTCTGGAACCAGTGATAGTTCAAAGGGTATAGGCACATTTCTCGCTTTATTTGCATAATTCCAAATTGCTTTTCAAAAATTTTGTTATGAAAACATGTTTTGCATGACTTCATATATGTATAATGATTATCATATTTCTTGCCTTCTCAGTAGGTGGGGGAAGGGTGGAAAGAGGAAGAGAACCTGGAACTAAAAACAAACATTTTAAAAAATCAAACTATTTTGAAATTATGTTTGATACCTCTATGTATTCATAATTAACGATTAGATATTTAATGGATTTTTATTTTCTTTGCAATATTTTTTGCTTATCTTTTCCTAGTACCTTTGATACTAATAAATGAAATTTCCTAGTATTATCACCTTTTCCTAGTATTTTTTTTTTTTTTTTTTTGCTTTTTGGAGGGGGCAAGGCAGAGCAATTGGGGCTAAGTAACTTGCCCAAGGTCACATGGCTAGTAGGTATTAAGTGTCTGAAGCCAGATTCCTAATCCTTAGCTCCAGGGCCAGTGATTTATTAACCAGCCATCCCTTCCTAGTATTTTTGATACTAAAGAATAAAATGTTGACTTTTGTGTGTGAGGAAAAATGGTCACACCATTTCATAGCTCCACCAACAATGCACTGGTGTGCCTATCATGCCCCACTCCCTCCAACATTAAATACTGACCCTTTGGGATCATTTTTACAAATTTTCAGGGTATGAGTTGAAACCTCAGGGTTGTTTTAATTTGTATTTCTTTTATTATTAGGGATTTTGACCATTTAATTTTTCATGTGATTGTGAATACTTTGCAGTTGTTCTGAGAATTCTTTGTTCATATCCTTTGGCCATTCACCTTCTAGGGGAATTAGTCTCTTATTAATTTGTTTGTTTGTTTATTGTTTATATATCTTGGATACCAAAGCTTCATCAAATAAATTCGATACAAAGGCCTTTTCCCTTCTGACCATTTCCCTTCTTATTTTAACTATGTGAATTTTATTTGTGCAGAAGTTTTTCAATTTCATGTAACCAAAGTTATTTATTTATCTTTTATAATTTCAACTATCTCTTGTTTGGTTAAGAATACGTTTCCTAGGGGTGGCTAGGTAGCACAGTGAATAGAGCACTGGCCCTGGAGTCAGGAGAACCTGAGTTCAAATCCAGCCTCACACACTTGACACAAAACTAGCTTGTGACCTTAGGCAAGTCACTTAACCCCAATTGCCCTACCTTACCCCCTCCAAAAAGCAAAAAGAGAGAGAGAGAGAGAGAGAGAGAGAGAGAGAGAGAGAGAGAGAGAGAGAGAGAAAGAGAAAGAGAGAGAGAGAGAATGAATACATTTCCTAGGGGAGTAAAGGCAGGAACTCCTTAGAGCTCATGCCTCAAAATAAATTCTAGAACAGCAGAACCAACAAAAAGATGGGGGGGGGGGATTTTCTAGCCCAAGACAACTTAGAAGGTTGGCAGAAAACGTCTCATTGGGGCAAGAGTGGAGTACCACCTAGGACAGGCCATGCCCTAGCAAGTTAGTAACAGGCCTTGGGAAGCAGGAAGGGACTGAATCATCAGTGGCAGCAGCTTCTGGAGCTCTCAGCTCACTGATAGTAAAGGATTCAAGTAACTAGTCGGAAGGATATCACAGGGTACCTTTTGCTGGCACTGGGTGAAGAACTCTGTTGCATTGCCCATATGTGGTGATGGGTCACAGTCCCAGGGTGAAGAGGAGCACTAACAGGAATGGGGACCTTGGACATAGTGCCAGAGTAGAAAGGGGTGCTTATGGTCACACACAGACCATAGCACAGTCCAGGAGAGCAAAGACCACACCTCTCCTTTGATCATAACACCCTGGAAGAACTGAAAACTTGCAGACTCCTAGAACTAGCTCTGAAAATAGCAGCACAAAAAACCTGAAGCTTGGGATAGTGCCCCCTCCACCCTAGGAACAGAGAACAACTTTAATACAAAGTTAAAAGTTAAGAAATAGGCCGGAAAGATGAGCAAACATCAAAAGAAGGACCTGATCATATAAAGTTACTGTGGTGACATGGAAAATTAAGACATAAATTCAGAAGACAATGAAGTCAAAGCTGCTACATCCAAAATCTCAAAGAAAAATCTGAATTGGTTTTAGGCCCAAAAGGAATCCTTGAAGGAGCTCAAAAGGGATTTTGAAAATCAAATAAGAGGGGCGGCTAGGTGGCGCAGTGAGTAGAGCACCAGCCCTGGAGTCAGAAGGACCTGAGTTCAGATCTGGCCTCAGACACTTAATGCACACAAACAAAAACCTAGCTGTGTGACCTTGGGCAAGTTACTTAACCCCAATTGCCCTCCAAAAAGAAAAAAAAATCAAATAAGAGATAAAGGAAAATTTTGGAAAAGAAATGAGAGTGATACAAGAAAATAATGGGGGTGGCTAGGCGGTACAGTGAATAGAGCACCAGCCCTCAAGTCAGGAGGATCTGAGTTCAAATACAGCTTCAGACACTTAACACTTACTAGCCATGTGCCCTTGGGCAAGTCACTTAACCCCAATTGCCCTGCCCTCCCCCCCTCCAAAGAGAAAAAAAAAGAAAGAAGAAAATAATGAAAAAAGTCAATACCTTGGTAAAGGAGGCACAAAAAAATATTAAAGAAAATAACACCTTAAAAAGCAGAATAGGTCAAAATGGTAAAAGAGGCACAAAAGTTCACTGAAGAGAAGAGCTTCTTAACAAGAACTGGTCAAATAGAAAAATGTACAAAAATTCCCTGAAGAAAAGATCTCCATAAAAAGTAGAACTGGCCAAATGGGAAAGGAGATACAAAAGCCCACTGAAGAAAATAATTTCTTAAGAATTAGAATTGGACAAATGGAAGCTAATGATTCCCTGAGACATCAAGAAACAATCAATCAAAACCACAAGAATGAAAAAAATAGAAGAAAAGTGAAAAATCTCACTGGAAAAACAACTAACTAGCAAAACAGATCCAAGATTAGATCCAGGGGCGTCTAGGTGGTGCAGTGAATAGAGCACCGGCCCTGGACTCAGGAGGACCTGAGTTCAAATCCAGACTCAGACACTTAACACTTACTAGCCATGCAACCTTGGGCAAGTTATTTAACCCCAATTGCCCTGCCTTCCCCCTTCAAAAATATTTTAAAAAATTAAAAATAACAAGAATAGATCCAAAATAGATCTTAAGAATTATTGGACTACCTTAAAGCCAAGATAAAAAAAATAAAGAGCCTAGACAGCATCTTTCAAGAAATTATTAAGTATAACTGTCCAGATATCTTAGAACCAGAGGGTAAAATAGAAAATAAAAGAAGCTATCAATCACCTCTTGAAAGAGCTCCCCAAATGAAAACTCCCAGCAATATTATAATCAAATTCCAGAGTTCTCAGGCTGAGGAGAAAATGCTGCAAATAGTCAGAAAGAAATGATTTAAATACCATGGCACCATAGTCAGGATAACACAAGATTTAGCAGCTTCTACATTAAAGCATCAGACAGCTTGGAATATGGTATTTTGGAAAACAAAGGAGCTAGGATTACAACCAAGAACCACCTACTCAGCAAAGCAGAGTATAATCCTTGGGGAAGGGGGGGAGAGTGGGGGGTAGAGGAATGGATATTTAATTTCCAGCATTTCTGATGAAAAGATGAGCTCAATTGAAAATGTGACTTTTAAATATAAGATTCATGCACAGTGAGTAGAGCACCAGCCCTGGAGTCAGAAGGACCTGAGTTCAGATCTGGCCTCAGACACTTAATGCACACAAACAAAAACCTAGCTGTGTGACCTTGGGCAAGTTACTCAACCCCAAATGCCCTCCAAAAAGCAAAAAAAAAAAAAAAAAAAAAAAAAAAAAAAAAAAAAAAAAAAAAAAAATATATATATATATATATATATATATATATAAGATTCAGGAGAAGCATAAAAACGTAAACAGGAAAGAGAAATCATAAGGGAACCAACAAGGTTAAACTGTTAATATTCATACATGGGGAGATACTTGTAATTCTTAAGAACTTTATCATTATTAGGGCAATCAGCAGAAGTACAGAAAGACAGAGCACATAGGTGTGGGTTGACTATGATAGAATGATATTTGGAAAATCAAAATTAAGGGGTGAGAAAGAGGGATGCACTGAGAGAAGGGGGAAGGGAAAACTAGAATTTGATTTCTTTCTCTTGTCTTATTGCTGTTGCTAGCATTTCTAGAACTATATCTAATATACAGTGGGGGGAGTGGTTATCCTTGCTTCATTCCCATATTTATTGGGAAAGACACTAGTACAGCCCCATTGTATATAATACTTGCTTTTGACCTGAAAGATACTTTTTATATTAAAAAGATGTTCCTATATGATGTAAGGTTTTTAGCATAAAAGAGAATTGTACTTTGTCAATGTAATAGCGTCTTCTTTTTTTTTTTTTAAAGCAATTGGGGTTAAGTAACTTGCTCAAGGTTACACAGCCAGTCATTATTTATGTGTGGGTGCTCATTTTCTGAGGCTGGTTTCAATCCCGGGTCATCCCAACTCCAAGGCCGGCGCTCTTACTGCGCCACCTAGCCGTCCCTATGTAATAGCTTCTTCTTTTTTTTTTTTTGATTAAACAAATGGTTTATTAACTTCTGGTTTACATCATTCATTTCCACCAGATTATGAGTTACATTTTTCCCCCATTTTTCCCTACCCACCACCCCAGAATAGCAGTCCCACTAGATATCCCCTCATCTAATCTGCTTTCTCCCATATCTTCTCCCATACCCCCTTTGACTTTGCCATTAGGGCAAGGTGAATCTCTGAGCCCCACTGCCTGGACATCTTATGAAACATTTAATTTTAAAACTCTGATTTTCAGATCCATTCCCCTTCTCCCTTGTCACCCACTCCCTCTGAGAAGATAAGCAATTCAGTATGTGTTGTACGTGTATATCTATGCAAAACATTACCATAGTAGATATATTGTAAAAGACTGCTTATATTTCCCTCCCACCTGTCTCACCTCCCACCTGGTCCATTCCCTACTTAGATCCTGCCCCTCTTTGATAGTGGGTACTTCTAACCTCCCCTCTCCCCAGAATGCCCTCCCCTCCATCATCCCCCCTCTCATCCCCCTTTCCCCTACTAAGGAGAGTGAGTGGGGGTAAGATATTCCATTTAGTATGTATGTGATTCTCTCCTTGAGCCAACTTCAATGAGAATATGCTTTTGCCTTTTTGCCTTCCTGTTCTTCCCCTCCCCTGCAACTACTTCCCCTTGCCTCTTCTACATGAGATAGTTTGCCCTACCCTGTCTCTCTCCATCTCCTCTTGCCACTTTCCTCTCACCTCTTGACTTCACCCCTTAAGAATGATCCCTTCCTTGGGGCGGCTAGGTGGTGCAGTGAGCAGAGAGCCAGCCCTGGAGCCAGAAGGACCCGAGCTCGGATCCGGCCCCAGACACCCAACACACAAACGAAAACCCAGCCACGTGAACCTGGGCAAGTCACCCAACCCCAATTGCCCTCCAAAAAAAAATAATAATCATCCCTTCCCATCAAATTCAACCTGTGCCCTCTGTCCATGTATACCTGTGAACATATGCCATGTACCCTTCTTCAATTATTTTCATAATGAGAAAGGTTTCATCAAACACAGTTATTGTTTTTTCCATGTAGGAATGTAAATAGTCCAACTTTGATAAGTTCCTTTTGATTTCTTTTCCTTGATTACCTTCTCAGGCATCTCTTGCTTCTTGTGTCTGAATGTCAAATTTTCTATTCAACTCTGGTTTTTCATCAAGAATGCTTGAAAGTCCTCTATTCCACTGAATGACCATATTTCCCCTGAAACAAAATACTCAGTTTTGCTGGGTAGGTGACCCTTGGGTTCATTCCCAGTTCTTTTGCCCTCTGGAATATCATATTCCATGCCCTTCGATCCCTCAGTGTAGAAGCTGCCAGGTCCTGGGCTATTCTGATTGTGTTTCCACAATATTGAAATTGTTTCTTCCTGGCTGCTTGGAGTATTTCTCCTTGATCTGGGGATTCTGGAACCTGGCTATAATATTCCTGGGAGTTTTCTTTTGGGATCTTTTTCAGGAGGTGATCTGTGGATTCTTTCAACCTCTATTTTGCCCTCTGGATCTAAAACATCAGGGCAGTTTTCCTTGAGAATTTCTTGAAGGGTGATTTCTAGGTTCTTTCTTTGATCATGGCTTTCAGGTAGTCCAATAATTTTTAAATTATCTCTCCTGGATCTATTTTCCAGGTCAGTGGTTTTTTCCATGAGATATTTCACATTGCCTTCTAATCTTTCATTTGTTTGGATCTGCTTAACAGCATCTTGATTTCTCATAAAGTCACTAGCTTCCATTTGCTCCAGTCTAACTCTGAAGGAATGAATCTCCTCAGTGAGCTTTTGAGATTCTTTTTCCATCTGGCAGATTCGACTTTTTAAGGCATTCTTCTCCTCATTGCCTTTCTGAGCCTCTTTTGCCATTTGAGTTAGTCTATTTTTTAAGGTGTTATTTTCCTCAGTCAGGCTGTTGACTGTCATTTCATACTTTTCTTGCATCTTTTTCATTTCTCTTCCCCAAATTTCCCCCACTTCTCTTATCTGCTTCTTAAGGTCCTCTATGGCCTGTAGCCAGCTTGTATTTTCATTTGGGGCTTTTGGTGCAGGAGTTCTGACCTCACAGTCCTCCTCCATGCTTTGAGCCTCTTTGCCCCTAAAATAGGAGTCCAATGTTGAACTGTTCTGTTTATTTTGTTTCGTTTGCCTAGGCATATTGCCACTTAATTACTTGATTTTGGGGCTTGTTGCCACAGTAGGACTCTGCCACCAGACAGGGGAGCTTCTGCCCAAACGTGGGGTCTTCACAACTTCTGCCAGTTGGGTGGCCTCTGTAAAACCTCCACCCACTCTGGCAAGTTGGATACCCACCCCAAACTTCCCCCCCAGACCACAATCCAGATCCAGGCAGTTTAAAGCAAAAGTGATTAACCCCCAGACTGATTGCTGGATCTTCCTACAATTCGCAGACCAGGAGCTAGAGCCACTGCTGATGCTGCAAAATGGCTTCTGTGCAGCAGTTTCTTCAGCAGCTTTTTGCCCCCAGGAGAGGAAGCCACATGTTCCCCAAATACTGGTCCCAAAGTCCATAGGGCACTAACCTCTCACTTTGTCCTAGGCATATCTGTGCTGATAATTCTGGAATCGCCACAATTGCTGGTGTTCTGGGGTCCCTCCAGCCTGCTGAAGGCCTGGCCGCCCTGGGGCTAAAACCGCGGACCTGGGCTCGCTCTGTGGGCTGCGCTGTCCATTCCCAGCGCGCTGGGCTGCCTGCTCTCAGAGCGCTGTGCTGGCTGCTCCCTGCAGGGCTGCTGGGCTGTCCTCAGCAGGAGGTTAGCTTCTCTGTGCCGTTCTGTGGGTGCTGTGGCTCCAGAAGTTGTTAGGAGCTCCCTTTCGCATTGTTTGAAATTTGTGTGGGGCAGAGCACATTGGAAATGCTGTTTCTACTCCACCATCTTGGCTCCGCCCCCGTAATAGCTTCTTAATTGTTTTTTTTCTGTCTCCAGTTATCTCCCTTTCTTGAATCAACTTTTTACACAGTTGCCAAAATTATCTTCCTTATGCACATGTCTAGCTGTATTATTTCTAAGATAAAATACCAACTCCTTGGCCTGGCATCCAAGCCTTGCCACAATCTGGTTCTAACCTACCTTTCCAGCCATATTTCAGAGTACAATCTCCTACACTCCTGCATTTTTTCAGCCAAACTTGAATATCAGCTAGAGTTCCACCACTATCTTTGTATCCTTTCCGCAACAGAACACGTCACCTTATTCCCTAGCCTAGCTCTAGCTAGATACTCTCCAGGGTTCACAGGGTGGGTCTCCTTCATGATGATGTCTGGCCTGGGAAAAGCACAGGAAGGACAGCTGAGATCACTGTAGTAAAGGTTTGATATATTTGCCACTACTTTCCCCTTCTTCCCCTGTAGTAAACTCTGAAAACAGAAACTGTATGCCTTGGTGTGCCTAGAATATAACAGCATAGTGCATAAACTAAGCACCCAATAAAGGTTTATCCATGATTGTAAGCTGCTACATTTCCTGACAAATAATCTATCCCTGAGTGGAAAAAAGCCCAAGGCCTGGAGTTAGGAAGACATGAGTTCAAATCTGACCTCAGACACTTACCAACTATGTGACTGTAGGCAAGTCACTTAAAAAAATTTTTTTGCCTCAGTTTCCTCAACTGTAAAATGGGGATAATAACAGCACCTACTTCCCAGGACTTTTGTAAGATCAAATGATACAGTATTTGCAAAAGTGCTGTTATAGGAATCTAAATTTTTAAGATCTTCCCTGTCACTAGGCCCTTTGATAGCCTTAAGTGCACCTGGAGCCTGTGGTGGGAGGCTTGTTTTTTCAGGAGATACTTTGTGATTGGGCAGTGGGTCAAGAGGGTTGTTACATTCTCTGACCCAGGAGAAGGTTATATAATCCCTGATGTGAGGCGTTGTTTTGGGGCTCATTTTGAGAAGTGTTGTGTGATTTGACCAGAGATGAGACTCTGGGCAGCTGTTGAGAGCCCCCTGGCTTTGAAAAACCCAGATGTTGATGCTTCCCTCTCTGGTAACTGTAATGGTTGGACAGTTGGAGGCCTGTCTACTTGATCTATTTGTTTCTCTGTCTTCTTGTAATTTCTGCTTGTAACCTCTGTATACTCTAAAGTTTGGGGTGCTAACTTTTTCCCCTGAACAAGGTAAATGATATGTTTGGTTGATTAAAGCAAGCTTGTTAACCCATTTTGAGTTGCTTTCCTTTAGAAAAAAACAGATCTAAGAACCTGTGTTGGCAGCCACCCTAGGGATGCTGGGGTGCTTGCTGCTACAAGTGCTTAGAACAGAACCTAGCACATAATAGACACTTAACAACTGGTTGTTTCCTTCCTTTCTCACCCTCAGCTCCACTGTAACTGCAGGGGTTCAGAGAGTATCATTCTAATTAGAATCCTGAATGTGACTTAGCTTCTCCATATTTGGTACCACTCCCCATACACTATGGCAAATAAATTCCTAATTCTTGTTTATTTTATTCTTATGATTTTTTAAATTGCCTTCTACCAAGTTGAAAAACATTCTTTCCTGCTACCTCTCCCCACACTCTCATCTCTACCCAATCCAGCCTTTGCCCTCTCTAATGCCTATGGGCTCTGTCCTCCTTTTCCACAATGTGTCTTCTATTATTAAATTCTCATTTATCATAGATCTCTTCTCACACGCTATCCACTCTCTGCTGTTCACTGAAACTCAGGTTTTTCCCCCTAAAGACACCACATCTTTGGCCACCTTTCCAAGGCTGACTGTTCTCTCACACCCTCAAGAGACGAAAATGAGAAGTTGGTATAGTCCTTGCCACTTTCATCCGTCCCCCCTGCTAGCATCATTCAGCAACGATGCAAAGATGATAGCTGACATTTATTTATATAGTAATTTAAGATTTTCAAGTGCTTTCCATACATTATTTCATTTGATCTTTATAACTCTATGAGGCTGGGGCTATTATCCTCATTTGACAGATGAAGAATCTGAGGGCCTCAGAGAGGCTAAGTGCCTTGCCCACATTCATACAATCAGTATCTGAGTTCTTAAGTCTTCTAGAGTCTATGTCCAGCATTCCGCCCTCACTTGGCACTGAAGGTCCCACCCTGGGACTCCGACCTCTGCTGAGTCAACATTTTGCCTGATGTTTCCTGGTATGAGTCTTCATGACACTTTCTGGCCACCTCCATGCTATGCTGCAAAACACCAGTCATCTTTACTTTTATCTTCACCTCCCTCCACACCTCTAATTCTAACTCTGCAAAACTGTAGGAAAATTAATGACTACACTCCTTGTAAAGACCTGTCAATCAATTCTCTAGGAGTCTCTGTCCCAAACCCTCCCCCATGGCCACCACTGTCCTGTATATGCTGTCTTCCCCTATTAGAATGAGAGGTTCTGGAGGGCAGGGACTACCTTGCTTGTTTATATTTGTATCCCTGGTGCTTTGAGCACAGAACCTAGAACAAAGCAGACTTCATAAATGCCCAATCATTCATTCATTTAGTACTCTATCTACTAGGCCAAGCTATTTCATACTTTCATCTTTCCTTCAACGTGACAAAATCCTTGTCACTATTATCTAAGAACCTCTAAGTCATTCTTCTCCACAGTAAATTTAATACCTGGCTAACAGTCTTCTTTCATTAAAAGCAGCATGGTGGTTCAGTGTATGGAGCACTGGGCCCAGACTCAAGTTAAATATAGAAAGGCATTATGTAAATATTGTGGAAAGAGATTTTAAATGTGCACTAAGTCGCATCTGCCCCAACCAGACACTATCCTTAAAGCCAAGAAAATCTCTACCTTAAGGTGTCTTCCATGTAAGAATCAATCCTTGCTTCTAAGACCATCCCCTTCATGGAAAGTCGTACACCCTTTCCATCTCCATCCTGGCGTGATTCTTTGCATCATATTCTACTACCATATCTTAGCACATCATTTTCTAACATTCCCTCCCTACTGAAAATCACCTTTCCAGGACAGACACACCCTAACCTGTCAAGGACCTAGAAGAGAATCTTAACCGATTACACCTCAAATCTTCTATTTCACTAGGGCCATAGTCGGTGGTCCTGACTTATGTCTTGTGACTGAACTCTGTGACTCTGGAGGAGAGAGTGAGGTTGATGACTTTGCACAGCCCTGCCTCACTTAAATCCAATTCACCTGCAAGTCAAGACAAAACCCTCCTGATGTCATTGGTCCTCTGAGAAAGGACAAAAAACAACAATCTATTTCAAGGACTCCCTCTCCCCCACCCCCAGTCTTTTCTATTCTGGGCTCTTCTCAGTTCCTTGAAATGATCTTCATATAGCATAATCTCCAGTCCCCTCATTATCCTTTGTCGCCCACCTCTGGTAGCCTCCTAAAAATTTAGTTTAGAAACTAGGGGCCCATGAAAAGTAAAGGAACGAAGAAGAGCAGCAGGAGTATTATCTTCTAGTTTTGATTTGTCAGCTAAGGGTAGTTTAGGAAATCCCCTATGTACGGAAGCCAACTTCTAGGTATTGAAACATAATATCGATGTTTAAGTGACACATTATTGTGTCTATTTCCAGAAACAAGGGCAGCATCCAAGGGCTTCTACTTCTATTTTAAGACCCCCTCTCCTTTGAAAATTCCTTCTCTGTTGTTTAGTCTGTGAGAGTGTTTTCTATGCTAATGCAAAGAATTAACCTCAATAAAATGGAATCTTCCCTTGAGAGCACTAGATTTGAGTAATAAGGTCTGAGTTTAAATCCCGGTCTACTACCTACTACTGGTGTCTCTTTGGGCAAGTTATTTAATCTTTCTGGGCCTTGGTTTCCTCATTATAAAATGTGGAGGTGGAACTGAATGATTTCTAAGATTCCTTCTGGTGGATCTACTACCCACTTTAACCAGTTAGGAATAAGAGTTTCCCAAACTTAGCTGTAGTACTCCTAAAGGAAAATTCCAGTTACATTAGAATAATCTCTAGAAAGAAAAATGTCTGATATTGCTAATAACAGAGAATGGGTGAGAAGTCCTTTTGAGAAGGACTAACAACACTGAAAGACAGCAGAGTATGGTGGAAAGAATCCTGAAGTTCCAGTCAAGAAACTTGTATTCTATTTCCAAGTCTGCCCTAAGCTTTCCCAGGAGTCCCTTGCCGACCTGGAGCCTTGGTTTCCTCAGAGAGTCAGACAGTATTTGAAGTTCTTTTCAATGCTGATTTTCAGTGACTCTCACCATTACTTTAATTTCTTTCTCTTACATGAGTGAGTGGCTGGATGTTTTTTCTTTTTTCTACTTGCAGTTATCTACGATAAGAACTGTAACTCCATTTTTCTTGGTAATTCAACATAACCACAGTTCAGATAAAGGAATCAGAAAACAATGTGGGTCCCCACTAGGGGACACTCTAGTCCTAAGGAAAGCCATAGAATCACAAGATTTAGAAATAGAAAGGGTTGTAGAGTTCCATATTTTAAAGGAGTTAAGGTGAAAATGAAAAACCTTTCCTTGGGGGCCTCACTATGTCAAAGAACTTTAAAAGAAAGTATTAACCTTTGGAAATCACAAATCCTGAGCATTATTCTAATAGGCTGAAATTACAGCCAGGAATAAAGTGTGAGGATCATTTCAATCATAAAGTCTCTTGTTATCATATGGCTTTAACATAATCTTGCCATGTCTCTAAGGGGAAAGAGGCAATATTTGGAGATACCTTATGCAGCTCATTTTTTTTAAACTATCTGCACATTTTATTTTATTTTTTTTTTAAACAAATGCTTTATTAACTTCTGTTTTACATCATTCATTTCCACCAGTTTTTGAGTTACAATCATTTCCCCCCCGTTATTCCCCCACCCACCCTCCCAGAATAGCAGTCCCACAAGATATCACTTCCTCCAATCTGCTCTCTCCCATACCTTCTCCCATACCCCCATCGACTTTTCCATTAGAGGAAGATGAATCTTTGTGTCCCAATGCCTGCACATCTTATCTCCGAATTACAAGCAAAAGAGTATCAATAATAGTATTTATATATATTTGAAACATTTAATGTTACGACCTCGAATTTCAGATCCATTTCCTTCCTCCCTTGTCTCCCATTCCCTCTGGGGAGATAAGTAATTCAGTATATGTTGTACATGTCTAGCTATGCAAAACATTATCATGGTAGATATATTGTACAAGGCTGCTTATAATTCCCTCCCCCTCATCCCACCCCCCACCTGGTCCACTCCCTGTCCCTCTTCTATAGTGGGTACTTCCAACCTCCCCTCACCCCAAGGATGCCCTCCCATCCATCATCCCTCCTCTCATCTCCCTTCCCCCTATCCTGCTGCAGGTTGAGATATCCCATTTGGTATGTATGTCATTTTCTCCTTGAACCAAATTCAATGTGAATGTGGTTTTGCCTTTTTAGCCTTCCTTATTCTCCCCCTGCTTTGCAACCACTTCCCCTTGCTTCTTCTGCATGGGATAGTTTACCCTACCCTGTCTCTCCCCATCTCCTCTTGCCACTTTCCTCTCTCACCTCATAATTTCATTCCTTGAGTATTCTCCCTTCCCAAAAATTCAACCTATGCCCTCTATCCATATATAACTGTAACCATATACACACACATTCACATATGTATTCATATGACCACACACCCTTCTTCCATTATTCTCATACTGAGAAAGGTTTCCTCAGTCACAGTTATTGCTTTTCCATACAGGAATGTAAATAGTTCAACTTTGATAAGTTCCTTTTGATTTCTTTTCCCTGATTACCTTCTCAGGCATCTCTTCCTTCTTGTGTCTGGATGTCAAATTTTCTATTCAATTCTGGTTTTTACCTCAAGAATGCTTGAAAGTCCTCTATTCCACTGAATGACCATATTTTCCCCTGAAACAAAATACTCAGTTTTGCTGGGAGGTGACCCTTGGGTTCATTCCCAGTTCTTTTGCCCTCTGGAATATCATATTCCATGCCCTTCAATCCCTCAGTGTAGAAGCTGCCAGGTCCTGTGCTATTCTGACTGTGTTTCCACAATATTGAAATTGTTTCTTCCTGGCTGCTTTTAGTATTTTCTCTTTGATCTGGGGATTCTGGAACCTGGCTATATATTCCTGGGAGTTTTCTTTTGGGGATCTTTTTCAGGAGGTGATCGCTGGATTCTTTCAACCTCTATTTTGCCCTCTGGGTCTAAAACATCAGGGCAATTTTCCTTGAAAATTTCTTGAAGGGTGATTTCTAGGTTCTTTCTTTGATCATGGCTTTCAGGTAGTCCAATAATTTTTAAATTGTCTCTCCTAGATCTATTTTCCAGGTCAGTGGTTTTTCCCATGAGATATTTCACACTGCCTTCTAATCTTTCATTTGTTTGGATCTGCTTAACAGCATCTTGATTTCTCATAAAGTCATTAGCTTCCATTTGCTCCAGTCTAACTCTGAAGGAATGAATCTCCTCAGTGAACTTTTGAGATTCTTTTTCCATCTGGCAAATTCGACTTTAAGGCATTCTTCTCCTCATTGCCCTTTTGGGCCTCCTTTGCCATTTGAGTTAGTCTATTTTTTAAGGTGTTGTTTTCCTCAGTCTGGCTGTTGACCCTCATTTCATACTTTTCCTGCATCCTTCTCATTTCTCTTTCCAATTTTTCCTCCACTTCTCTTATTTGATTTTTAAAGTCCTTCTTAAGGTCCTCTGTGGCCTGCAACCCGCTCATGTTTTCCCCTGGGACTTTTGGAGCAGGACTTCTGACCTCACAATCCTTTTCCCACTCTATGTCCCCAAAATAGGAGTCTAGGGTTGCATTTTTCTGTTTCCTTTGCCTTGGCATGTTGCCACTTAATTACTTGACTTTTGGGCTTGTTGCCACACTATGGCTTTAAGTCCAGATAGAGGAATTTTCGTCCCGAACGTGTGGGGGGCAACTTACGTTTCTGGCAAGCTGTAAACCCACCCACGACTTCCACCCTAGATCACAATCCAGATCCAGGGAGGTTAAAGCAAGAGCGATTACCCCCCAAGACTGATTGCTGGATCTCCCTACAGTTGGCAGGGCAGGAGCTGGAGCTGCCTCTGAAAACTACAAAATGGCGTGTTTCCTCAGTGGCTTCTAGCCCCTAGGGGAGGAAGCCGACGCATTCCCCAAATACTGGTCCCAAAGTCCATAGGGCACTAACCTATCACTTTGTCCTAGGCATGTTTGTGTTGATAATTCTGGAGTCACCACGGCTGCTGGTGTTCTGGGGTCTCTCTAGCCGGCTGCTGGCCCTGCTGCCCTGGGGCTAGAACCTCGGCTCACATGGACCTGGGCTCGGCTCGGCTCCCCATGCTCTGTGCTGGTCCTTCCTTCAGGGCTGCTGGACTGTCCTCAGTGGGAGGTTAGCTTCCCTGTGTCGTTCTGTGGGTGCTGGGGCTCCAGAAGTTGTTCAGAGTCCCCTTTTACATAGTTTGGGGGGAATTTGGGGGCAGAGTGGCTTGGATGAACAGTTTTGGCTCCGCCATCTTGGCTCTGCCATGCAGCTCACTTTCAAAGAAGGTAACATAAGTCACTTAAAATAACTTTTTTTTTTTTTTGCTTTTTGGAGGGCAATTGAGGTTAAGCAACTTGCCCAAGGTCACACAGCTAGTGTGTGTGTGTGTGTGTGTGTGTGAGGCTGGATCTGAACTCAGGTCCTTCTGACTCTGGGGCTGACGCTCTACTCACTGCACCACCTAGCCGCCCCTGGAATAACTCTTAAAAGATCGCAACTCTTTTTCCTTCTTTGAAATCTCAAGAGTAAATAGCTATTACCTAAAACCTGCATTTAACTGAAATTCATAATTTCCAAAGAACCTTTCAAAAACTGAAAGACCCCAGCATCAACTGATAGCAGTGGCAGAATTGGTAGCCAAGGGCACAATAAAGATTCGCCATGCTTATGGGAAACTTCTCAGTCACCACACAACAGGAAAAAATGACGTCCATCAAATAGGAGCTGTGACCTCTTTGCCATATGTGCTCTCTAACCCTGAGCCCCTTTTCCCTGAAAACTATATGTACTTGTGAGAGAATGTGTCATAGACTTCTGGGGGAATATTTTGTACCAACGGCTATTGTACCACTTTAGTAAATACCTCTTTCTAAAAGTTACTTAAGGCTGGCTGACAGACACACCCACTGCTGAACCTTAAGCCCTGGTAAAACTCCATCCAAAGCCAAACCTCTGTGGATAGCGATAAACTACCTTCTTGATTGATTCTTCATTCTTCAATGATTAATAAATGTTCGCAGGGGCGGAGCCATGATGGCGGGATAGAAACAGCACCTCCAAGGCTCTCTCCCCCCAGATTACTTCCAAACTATGTAAAAGGGGACTCTGAACAACTTCTGGAGCCCCAGCACCTACAGAATGACACAGAGAAGCTAACCTCCCACTGAGGACAGCCCAGCAGCCCTGCAGGAAGGGCCAGCGCAGCGCTCTGGGAGCGGGCAGTGCAGTGCACAGAAGAGAGCTGAGCCCAGGTCCCGCAGTTTTAGCCCCAGGGCGGCCAGGCCAACAGCCGGCTGGAGGGACCCCAGAACACCAGCAGCTGTGGCGATTCCAGAATGGTCAACACAGACATGCCTAGGACAAAGTGAGAGGTTAGTGCCCTATGGACTTTGGGACCAGTATTTAGGGAACGCGTCGGCTTCCTCCCCTGGGGGCTGGAAGCGGCTGAGGAGAAATGCCATTTTGCAGTTTTCAGTGGCGGCTCCAGCTCCTGGCCTATGAACTGTAGGGAGATCCAGCGATCAGTCTCGGGGGGGAAATTGCTCTTGCTTTAACCTCCCTGGATCTGGATTGTGGTCTGGGGGGGAGGTCACGGGGCGGGTTTCCAGCTTGCCAGAAACGGAAGTTGCCCCCCCACATGTTCAGGAAGAAGCTCCCCTATCTGGTGGCAGAGTTCTACTGTGGCAACAAGCCCAAAAGTCAAGTAATTAAGTGGCATCATGCCAAGGCAAGGGAAACAAAATAAACAGAAAAATGAAACATTAGACTCTTATTCTGGGGGCAAAGAGGACTGAAGCATGGAACAGTCAGAGGACTGTGAGGTCAGGAATCCTGCTCCAAAAGCCCCAAAGGAAAATGTTAGAGGGGGAGTAGAAACTGCATTTCCAACGTGCTCTGCCCCACACAAATTTCAAACAATGTGAAAGGGGACTCCAAACAACTTCTGGAGCCCCAGCACCCACAGAACGGCACAGAGAAGCTAACCTCCTGCTGAAGACAGCCCAGCAGCCCTGCAGGGAGCAGCCAGTGCAGCGCTCTGAGAGCAGGCAGCACAGCGCACTGGGAACCGACAGCGCAGCTCACAGAGCCGAGCCCAGGTCCACCATTTTAGCCCCAGGGCAGCCGGGACTCCAGCCAGCTGGACGGACCCCAGAACACCAGCAATTGTGGCGATTCCAGAATTATCAGCACAGATATGCCTAGGACAAAGTGAGAGGTTAGTGCCCTATGGACTTTGGGACCAGTATTTGGGGAACATGTGGCTTCCTCCCCTGGGGGCAAAAAGCTGCTGAAGAAACAGCTGCACAGAAGCCATTTTGCAGCATCAGTAGTGGCTCTAGCTCCTGGTCTGTAAATTGTAGGGAGATCCAGCAATCATTCTGGGGGTTAATCACTTTTGCTTTAAACTGCCTGGATCTGGATTGTGGTCTGGGGGGGAAGTTTGGGGTGGGTATCCAATTTGCCAGAGTGGGTGGAGGCTTTACAGAGGCCACCCAACTGGCGGAAGTTGTGAAGACCCCACGTTTGGGCAGAAGCTCCCCTGTCTGGTGGCAGAGTCCTACTGTGGCAACAAGCCCCCAAAATCAAGTAATTAAGTGGCAACATGCCTAGACAAATGAAACAAAATAAACAGAAAAGTTCAACATTGGACTCCTATTTTAGGGGCAAAGAGGCTCAAAGCATGGAGGAGGACTGTGAGGTCAGAACTCCTGCACCAAAAGCCCCAAATGAAAATACAAGCTGGCTACAGGCCATAGAGGACCTTAAGAAGCAGATAAGAGAAGTGGGGGAAAATTTGGGAAGAGAAATGAAAAAGATGCAAGAAAAGTATGAAATGACAGTCAACAGCCTGACTGAGGAAAATAACACCTTAAAAACAGACTAACTCAAATGGCAAAGGCCAAGACAATGAGGAGAAGAATGCCTTAAAAAGTCGAATTTGCCAGATGGAAAAAGAATCTCAAAAGCTCACTGAGGAGATTCATTCCTTCAGAGTTAGACTGGAGCAAATGGAAGCTAGTGACTTTATGAGAAATCAAGATACTATTAAACAGATCTAAACAAATGAAAGAATAGAAGACAATGTGAAATATCTCATGGGAAAAACCACTGACCTGGAAAATAGATCCAGGAGAGATAATTTTAAAATTATTGGACTACCTGAAAGCCATGATCAAAGAAAGAACCTAGAAATCATCCTTAAAGAAATTCTCAAGGAAAACTGCCCTGATGTTTTAGACCCAGTGGGGGAAATAGAGGTTGTAAGAATCCACCGATCATCTCCTGAAAAAGATCCCAAAAAGAAAACTCCTAGGAATATTATAGCCAGGCTCCAGAACTCCCAGATCAAGGAGAAAATACTACAAGCAGCCAGGACAAAACAATTTCAATACTGTGGAAACACAATCAGAATAGCCCAGGACCTGGCAGCTTCTACACTGAGGGATTGAAGAGCATGGAATATGATATTCCAGAGGGCAAAAGAGCTGGGATTGAAGCCAAGGGTCACCTACCCAGCAAAACTGAGTATCTTGTTTCAGGGGAAAATATGGTCATTCAGTGGAATAGAGGACTTTCAAGCATTCTTTTTTTTTTTTTTTTTTGCCTTTTGGAGGGCAGTTGGGGTTAAGTAACTTGCCCAAAGTCACACGGCTAGGTTTTTTTGTTTGTGTGCGTTAAGTGTCGGAGGCTGGATCCGAACTCAGGTCCTTCTGACTCCAGGGCCAGCGCTCTACTCACTGCGCCACCTAGCCGCCCCAACTTTCAAGCATTCTTGAGGAAAAAACCAGAGTTGAATAGAAAATTTGACATTCAGACACAAGAAGCAAGAGATGCTTGAGAAGGTAATCAGGGAAAAGAAATCAAAAGGAACTTATCAAAGTTGGACTATTTACAGTCCTACATGGAAAAACAATAACTGTGTTTGATGAAACCTTTCTCATTATGAAAATAATTGAAGAAGGGTACATGGCATATGTTCACAGGTATACATGGACAGAGGGCACAGGTTGAATTTGATGGGAAGGGATGATTCTTTTTTTTTTTCTTTTTTGGAGGGCAATTGGGGTTGGGTGACTTGCCCGGGGTTGCGCGGCTGGGTTTTGTTTGTGTGTTGGTTGTCTGGGGCCGGATCTGGGCTCAGGTCCTTCTGGCTCCGGGGCCGGTACTCTGCTCGCTGCGCCACCTAGCCGCCCCAAGGAAGGGATGATTCTTAAGGGGTGAAGGCAAGAGGTGAGAGAGGAAAGTGGCAAGAGGAGATGGAGAGAGACAGGGTAGGGTAAACTATCTCATATAGAAGAGGCAAGGGGAAGTAGTTGCAGGGGAGGGGAAGAACAGGAAGGCAAAAAGGCAAAAGAATATTCTCATTGAATTTGGCTCAAGGAGAGAATCACATACATACTAAATGGAAAAACTTACCCTCACTCACTCTCCTGAGTAGGGGAAAGGGGGATGAGAGGGGGAATGATGGAGGGGAGGACATTCTGGGGGGAGGGGAGGTTGGAAGTACCCACTATCAAAGAGGGACAGGATCAAAGTAAGGAATGGACCAGGTGGGAGGTGAGACAGATGGGAGGGAAATACAAGCAGTCTTTTACAATATATCTACTATGGTAATGTTTTGCATAGATATACATGTACAACACATACTGAATTGCTTATCTTCTCAGAGGGAGTGGGTGACAAGGGAGGAAGGGAATGGATCTGAAAATCAAAGTTTTAAAATTAAATGTTTCATAAGATGTCCAGTCATTGGGGCTCACAGATTCACCTTGCCCTAATGGCAAAGTCGAACGGGATATGGGAGAAAATATGGGAGAGAGCAGATTGGATGAGGGGATATCTAGTGGGACTGCTATTCTGGGGTGGTGGGTAGGGAAAAAATGTAACTCGTAATCTGATGGAAATGAATGATGTAAATCAGAAGTTAATAAAGCATTTGTTTAATTAAAAAAAATACCCAAACAACCATCAGAATAGAAATCTCAAAAATCAAGTGACAGACTAATAAAACTGAAAGTAAAACAAAAAAAAAAAAAAAAAAGAAAGAAAATATTAGCGGGTTACAGGCCACAGAGGACCTTAAGAAGGACTTTAAAAATTAAATAAGAGAAGTGGAGGAAAAATTGGGAAGAGAAATGAGAAGAATGCAGGAAAAGTATGAAATGAGAGTCAACAGCCTGACTGAGGAAAACAACACCTTACAAAATAGACTAACTCAAATGGCAGAGGAGGCCCAAAAGGACAATGAGGAGAAGAATGCCTTAAAAAGTCGAATTTGCCAGATGGAAAAAGAATCTCAAAAGTTCAGTGGGGAGATTCATTCCTTCAGAGTTAGACTGGAGCAAATGGAAGCTAGTGACTTTATGAGAAATCAAGATGCTATTAAGCAGATCCAAACAAATGAAAGAATAGAAGGCAATGTGAAATATCTCATAGGAAAAACCACTGACCTGGAAAATAGATACAGGAGAGATAATTTTTTTTTTTTTAAAGCAATTGGGGTTAAGTAACTTGCTCAAGGTTACACGGCTAGTCATTATTTATGCGTGGGTGCTCATTTTCTGAGGCCGGATCTGGTCTCGGGTCATCCCAACTCTGAGGCCGGCGCTCTTACTCACTGCGCCACCTAGCCGCCCCTTTAGGGCAATTGGGGTTAAGGAACTTGCCCAAGGTTACACGTCTAGGTTTTTGTTTGTGTGGATTAAGTGTTGGAGGCCGGCTCCGAACTCAGGTCCTTCTGACTCCAGGGCCAGCGCTCTATTCACTGCGCCACCTAGGTGCCCCTCAGGAGAGATAATTTAAAAATTATTGGACTACCCGAAATCCATGATCAAAGAAAGAACCTAGAAATCACCCTTCAAGAAATTCTCAAGGAAAACTGCCCTGATGTTTTAGACCCAGAGGGCAAAATAGAGGTTGAAAGAATCCAGCGATCACCTCCTGAAAAAGATCCCAAAAAGAAAACTCCCAGGAATATTATAGCCAGGTTCCAGAATCCCCAGATCAAGGAGAAAGTACTACAAGCAGCCAGGAAGAAACAATTTCAATATTGTGGACCCACAATCAGAATAGCCCAGGACCTGGCAGCTTCTACACTGAGGGATCAAACGGCATGGAATATGATATTCCAGAGGGCAAAAGAGCTGGGATTGAAGCCAAGGGTTACCTACCCAGCAAAGCTGAGTATTTTGTTTCAAGGGAAAATATGGTCATTCAGTGGAATAGAGGACTTTCAAGTATTCTTGAGGAAAAAACCAGAGTTAAATTGAAAATTTGACATCCAGACACAAGAAGCAAGAGATACCGGAGAAGGTAATCAGGGAAAAGAAATCAAAAGGAACTTATCAAAGTTAACCTATTTACATTCTTACACGGAAAAACAATAACAGTGACTGATGAAACTTTTCTCAGTATGAAAATAATGGAAGAAGGGTATATGGTCACATGAATACATATGTGAATGTGTCTATATATGTTTACAGTTATACATGGATAGAGGGCATAGGTTGAATTTTTTGGGAAGGGATGATACCCAAGGGGTGAAATTACGAGGTGAGAGAGGAAAGTGGCAAGAGGAGACAGGGGGAGACAGGGTAGGGTAAACTATCTCATGTAGAAGAAGCAAGGGGAAGTGGTTGCAAGGGAGGGGAAGAATAGGAAGGCAAAAAGGCAAAACCACATTCTCATTGAATTTGGTTCAGGGAGAGAATGACATACATACTAAATGAGATATCTCAACCTGCAGCAGAATAGGGGGAAGGGGGATGAGAGGAGGGATGATGGGTAGGAGGGCATTCTTGGGGGGAGGGGAGGTTGGAAGTACCCACTATAGAAGAGGGACAGGATCAAGTAGGGAATGGACCAGGTGGGGGGTGGGATGAGGGGGAGGGAATTATAAGCAGCCTTGTACAATATATCTACTATGATAATGTTTTGCATAGCTAGACATGTACAACACATACTGAATTACTCATCTTTCCAGAGGGAATGGGTGACAAGAGAGAAAGGGAATAGATCTGAAATTTGAGGTCTTAAAATTAAATGTTTCTAATATATATAAACACTATTATTAATACTCTTTTGCTTGTAATGGGGAGATAAAATGTGCAGGCATTGGGATACAGAGATTCACCTTCCTCTAATGGAAAAGTCGAAGGGGGTATGGGAGAAGATATGGGAGAGAGCAGATTGGAGGAAGCGATATCTTGTGGGACTGCTATTCTGGGAGGGTGGGTAGGGGAATAATGGGGGGGGGAAATTGTAACTCAAAATCTGGCGGAAATGAATGATGTAAAACAGGAGTTAATAAAGCATTTGTTTAAATAAAATAAGTGTTCACCCTATAAAACCCACTCCATCCCAGTGACTCTGAACTTCTGATTGCCACTGTTTAAACTCAATTGTCCAGTTCCCATTGACCACTTTATTCCCATCTTTTTCAACCCAACCCCCAAATTAAACTCCCAGTTTAAAACTACCCAACCCTTCCACTGAGCTCTCTAGAATGCCTGGTCCAAAGATAACAAATCTTAAACCTTTTCCTCTCTCACTCCATCCGTCTTCTTGCAGTTAATTGAAACCTGGCTCTATCCTGAGGACATTACTACCTTGGTAGGTTCTGACACTTAAACCACCCTGGTGCAAGTCCTCATCATGTTTTTACTATAGTGGGTCTCCTTGCCTCAAGTCTCCCCCCACTTCAATCCATCTTTTAATCAACTGTCAAATTAATCTTCCTAAAGCACATATCTAACTACGTCATCTAACCCTGCCCCTTTATTCAATAAACGCTAGTAGTTCTTTCTCACTTCCAGGATCAAATATATATTTGGCCTTCAAATTACTTCATAACCTGACCTCCTTCTATCTTTACAATCTCCTCACACCTTATTCTCCTACATGTACTCTGCAATCTAGTGACACTAACCCCTTTCCTGTTCCTCAGACATGACCTCTCCTGACTCTGATTGTTTTTACTGGCTGTCTCCCATGTCTGAACACTTTCCTTCCTTATCTCTGCCTCCTGGCTTCCAAGGCCTCTGCAAGAAGCCTTTCCCGGTCCTTCTTAATCTTAATGCCAATCTTAGAGACTACCTCCAATTTATTCTGTCTATCTCTTGTTTGTACATTTTTGTTTATGTCCTGTTTCCCCCATTAGATTGTCAACTCCTTGAGAGCAGGGGCCGATTTTCCCTTTTTACCTTTCTTTAAATCCCCAGCTCTTAGAACAATAACTAGAACCACAGTAGGAGCTTAATCAATACTAGCTGACCGATTGAGGGAAATAACTAATCCTATTATACCCAAGAATCTTAGTCATTCTCACCTCTATTCATGTGTGCCAACACATTAAAACTGTGGATAATTCAATCCTTACATAGAAACATAACTGGAAGGATTAAAATGAACAAATTGGCACAGACCAACTTAGAAGCTTAAATGGCACAATTTTTGACTATACTGCTTTAAAATTAACCATATTTAAGTTACACAATATCAGGAACTATTCTCTTCACTATAAACATAAAACATACAGTAAAAGTATGCTGTACACCAGTACTTACCTTCAAGGTTTTTACAGCCACAGTTAGGCTATATTTTTTCCATACACCTTCATACACTTCTCCATACTGCCCTCCTCCAAGTTTGTGCTTCATGGTAATGTCTGTCCGCTCAATCTCCCACTTATCATAATTAGGAGACACTCCATATATGGTGGGTTTGTTTCTCTTTGGAGCTGGGTAATGCAGAGTGGTGATCAATCCATCTGCCACTGTTGAATGGTGATGAACCAACTCTGCCAAAGTGTTAAAGCGGCTTTCTGAAGAGACGTACAGCTAAAGCAAGCAGAAAACAGCATTTTGTCAGACAGCATAGACATAAGATGAAATCAAATCAAATGAGAAGATCCTAGTAAACCTCAATTTAACAAGCTGCCAAATAAAACATTTACCTTTCCTTTTTATTGATCAGGCTAGGGGTGACATGTCACTAATCACTTTCTACTCCACTACACATGCCAACTATACCTTCTCTACTAGAACTGTCATTGTAGCTTCCTCCTCAGTGGTTACTATGGGCTAAGGACCCTTGATCCCTTAGCTCAGAGAGGTGGGTTTTTGCCTTTTCTTACTGGGGCCCAAAAATCCAGGCTGCTTTCTGTTCCTCAAAGTTCTCTTCTATGTGCTGCCTTTCCCCTATAAGAATAAAGTTCCTTAAGGTCAAGGATCTTGCTTGCTTATATCTGTATTCCCAGGGTTTAGCATAGTGCCTGGCACATAGTAATCACTTATTAAATGCTTGCTCACTCTTATGTATCTATCTATCTATCTATCTATCTATCTATCTATCTATCTATCTCACAATGGGCACACAGATAGGTATATCTCTATTAAAGAATAGTGGAAAAGATATGGATACGAACTGCACAGGTTGCAAAGTTTATTAAAGGCGGGGTGAGATGTATGGAGAACATACCCATAAATTAAATGAGAGTTCCAAACAAATTAGATATCTTGTCTTACCCCAAACAGTTCAAATTGCATTTTGGGTAACATAAAGTCATCTACAAATATAAAATCCTGTTTGGGGTTCATTTGAGCCCTTCACAACATAAAGCATTCCCACTCCCCACCTTTCCATGTATTCTTCATGTTCTCTTCAGTCTAGTGACATTGTTCTTGCTATTCCCCAAACAAGACACTCTTACCTCCCAACTCCAGGTGTTTTCTGATTCTTAGCCACTACAAAAAGAGCTGCTATAAATTTTTGTACAAATAGGTCCTTCCCTCCTTTTCTGGGATGTCTTTGGATTACAGACATAAGAGGGGTATTGCTGGATCAAAAGGTATGCAAAGTTTTATAGTCCTTTGGGCATACTTCCAAACTGCTCTCTGGAATGGCTGATCAGTTCACAACTCCACCAAACATGCATTAGTGGCCATTCTCTATGCCAGGAATATCCTCCCTCCCTCTCCACTGTCTCCTGGCTCCCCTAGCTTCCTTCAAGGCCCAGCTAAAATTCCATCTTCTTCAAGAAGCTTTGAATGGTCCCTCTTAGTTCTGGTGCCTTCTCTCCAATGTGTCTTCATATCTAGTTTGTTTGTACATAATTGTTTGCATATTGTCTCTCCCATTAGACTGTGAGCTCCCTGAGAATAAGGACGTTTTACTTTTCTTTGTATCTTCAGCATGTAGAACAGTGCCTGGCACACAGTAGGCTCTTAACAAATATTTACTGACTAACAAATAGGTACTCAATAAAGCAGGAAAAGGGACTTACAAAGAGAAATCTAATCTGCTGATTTGGGGAAAAAAAATCTTATTTTCTCATTATATTTTTAAAAAGATTTGTTCCAAGGAAGCCTCAACAATAAGATGCTAAAAGTTATCAGGTATATTAAGATCCCTATGATTCATATTTTTTGCTCTTTGTCCACACTTCAAGCATCATGTTCCCAAAGTTCATAAATCCAAGAGGTATGACCCTCAAAAAATGATGCAATAAGAAACAAGCTTGCCCAGGCCTTCCTAGTGGATTTGGGGCTAAAGTGTCTCAATAAAGAAAGTAGGGGGGCGGCTAGGTGGCGCAGTGAGTAAGAGCGTCGGCCTCGTAGTTGGGATGACCCGGGATCGAATCTGGCCTCAGAAAATGAGCACCCACACATAAATCATGACTAGCCGTGTAACCTTGAGCAAGTTACTTAACCCCAATTGCTTAAAAAAAAAAAATAAAGAAAGTAGGAGGAGAGAGATAATATGTTCCCTTCCAATCAAGTTCATCATGGGAAAGCACAAAAATTTGTAAGGCAAAAATCATTTCATTTTATCTAGGACCTATAACATTATGAAATTGTTACAGTCAAAAAATCTCTCTGCAGAACGGAAAGAAGGAAAGAAGAAAGGGGGAGGAGGAAGAAAGGAGAAGGAAGGAGAAAGTGAAGAATGGAAGAGAGGAAGGGAAGGGTCAAGAAAAAGCAATTAATGTGAATGTTGGTAGCTGTGTGTCTCATTCTTTCAAAGGGGTAAAGTACTGCTTCCTAATTTTTTTTAAAAAAAGGACTCTATTTTAAATTCCTCATAACATGCATACAAGACCACAGATATACTACAGGCATCTAAGACTTTCTGCTTACTGAGAGCAACTAACTTTACAATAAGTAGAAGGTGGAAAGATTTGTATGAAATCCAAAAAGAAATAATGTCAAAACATTCAAGCCAATCTATACTTGAACCCACAAGAGGATAGAAAGTAGTTATGTTGGCAAGGATAGTTTTATGGTTTTGCTTAAGTTAAATGCATTACAAAGGCTTTATAAGGTAGATTTCAGCTTTATAAATCTTTGTGAATCAATCCAACTAATTCAATTCCAAAAAATAAAATTTTCAGCTAGACGTGTGCTATTGGAATAGAAACAGGAATAGGTCACCAAGATTTATAGACACAGGTCCGCCATTCTAATATGCTATTTCTGTTGAATGGCAATACTTTTTTTTTTCCAGTTTTTTAAACATTTTTTACTTGAGCTCCAAATTATATCCTTCTCTCCCTTTTCCTCTCCCTGAGATGATAAGCAATCAGATATAGATTACACATGTGTAATTATGCAAAACATATTCATATTAGTCATTTTCTACAAGGAGACTTGAATAAAAGAGAAAAAAATAAAAGAAAAGTGAAAAATAGCCTACTTTAGTCTGCATTCAATCAATATCAGTTCTTTTTCTGGATGATATGCTTCATGATAGCATCAGTCCTTTGGGACTGGTTCACTGTACTGCTAAGATAGCTAAGTGATTCACAGTTCTTCATCAAATGTATTACTGCTATTGATTATGTTTTCCTGATTCTGTTCACTTTACTATGCATTGGTTCTTATAAGACTGAACTTATCCTGTCATTTCTTATAGCACAATAATATTCCATTACAATCATATACCCATAGTTTTCCATTCCCCAATTGATGAGCATTCCTTTGATTTCTGATTCTTAGCCACTACAAAAAGAGTTGCTATAAATATGTTTGTACAAATAGGTCCTTTCCCCTTTTTTGGGGATGTCTTTGGGATATAGACATAAGAGGGGTATTGCTGGATCAAAGGGTATGCAAAGTTTTATAGTCCTTTGGGTATACTTCCAAATTGCTCTCCAGAATGGCCAATCAGTTCACGACTCCACCAAACATGCATTAGTGTCCCAATTTTCCCGTATCCCATCCGTTTCCCTTTTTGTCAAATTAGCCACTCTGATAGGTGTGAGGTGGTACCTCAGAGTTGTTTTAATTTACATTTCTTTGATCAATAATGATTTAGAGTATTTTTTTCATATGACAATAGATAGCTTTGATTTCTTTGGCTGAAAACTGGCTATTCGTTATCCATTGGCCACTTATCAATTGGGGAATGACCTTTTACACATATATGTGGTATACACACACACACGCACACACTTATAAATTTGACTCAGTTCTCTACATATTTGAGAAACGAGGCCTTTATCAGAGATACTTGTTGCAAAATTTCCCCCCAGTTTTCTGCCTTTCTTATAATTCTGGATTCACTGGTTTTGTTTGTGCAAAATCTTTTTAATTTAATATAATGAAAATGATCTATTTTACATTTTGCAAAGCTCTCTATATCTTCTTTGGTTCTAAACTCTTTCCTTACCCATAAATATGACACATAAACTATTATATGCTCTCTTAATTTTCTTATGGTATCTATCACCCTTTAGGTGTAAATCATGTACCCATTTCGACCTATCTTGGTATACAGCATGAGATATTGGTCTATACCTAGTTTCTGCCATACTGTTTTCCAGTTTTCCCAGTCTTTGTCAGACAAAAAGTTTTTGTTCCAAAAGCTTGGATCTTTTGGGTTTATCCTAGACTAGATTTCTATGGTCATTTACTATAATGGAATCTGTAATTAATTTATTCCACTGATCCACCACTTTATTTCTCAGCCAGTACCAGACCATTTTGATAATGACCACTTCATACAGTTTGAGATCTGGCACTGCCAGACTCTCTTCTTTTGCATTTTTTTCATTGTTTCCCTTGATATCCTTGAATTTTTGTTCTTCCAGATGCATTTTGTTATTATTTTTTCTATGTCTATAAAATAATTAATTTGGGTAGAACTGTTATTTTTATTATATTAGCTCTACCTACCCACGAGTAATTAGTATTTTTTCAACTGTTTCAAGGCTCACTTTATTTGTGTGAAAAAGTATTTTATAGTTGTGTTCATATAGTTCCTGGGTAGACTCCACTGTGTGCGTGTGTGTGTGTGTATGTGTGTTATTAAATGGAATTTCTCTCTCTCTTGATGCTTGAACTTTGCTGGTAATATATGGAAATGCTGATGATTTATGTGGTTTTATTTAGTAATATTCTTTGAACTGCTTAGAATGAGGAAGTATGGCCCAAGCATGGGTACCACTAGATTTCTTCAAAGTACATGAAGAGAAACCACAGAACGAATTGTTTTTGTGATAGCATGAGTCACACATAAACATGGACATTCAGACCTGGCAAGCTGAAAAAAAAAAATTGGTGTGCTGGATTTCCGAGATTTGTGGTTTCTATAGCATATACATTGTTATGTATAGAATTCCTTTCCGTGTTAGGTACCAACAATATTAGTATGGCTTATATAGAAAATGAAGTGGAAGGTAAGGGATACTTAACAATCCCTTCCCTACTTCTCCCAAGAGAAGCCAACAGTGACCTAATTACTTCACTAAAGTGCTAATAATGCTCCAAATCCTCCCTCTTCAGGTAGTTCATATTATAATTTTCAACATTATGGAAAAAAGGCAAGGATATACAAATTCTACAAGACGCTCCTTAAATAAACAAATCCCTAATAATAAACTACATGGAAACATAGGGAACAGAAGATGCATTCGGCTGTTAAGGATGGGGCAAACTCACCTGGGATGATTGTTCATTATTCAGTTTTTCCTAGTTATAGTATGAGGTACAAAGTCTATATACAAGGAGTTCCACCTGATACCAGAAAGTCACATTCCATCTGTGACACAGAATCTTTTTAATAGTTCCCCTAAGCCCTTATTTATACAGATTTTGCTCTTAGACCTCTTTTCTTCCCTCATAGGCTACTTTGTAAAAAAAAAAAAAAATCCAAATTATGGCAAGTTTCACAGAGAAGGTCAACTTTATCCTTTTCAATAATTAAATTTATAGTTCCTGTGACTTATTTCCTCTTCCACTATAAGATTTACATACTAAAATGCATTAAACATTAAAACTACTGTCTTATACTATATATTCTGTTCATGACCATTTCCTAATGCTCCAGTGTGCTATCCTCCTTCCTCAAGTCTGGACTATGCTCTCTGGGGAAGAATTATGCTGATGAGCTGCAATCTGAATCAGGAATTCATGGCATGTTCAGAGAAGAAAGTGAAATTAACAACTATGAATGACCTGGTACTTTGGTTCTGAATATTTTATACATATAGCACATTTCCAGGACTACCTCTTTCTAATCATCCCAGTAACCTGAAAGAAAATTCAAGACTGCACTTTACTGCTAACAACCAGACCCAGAGGCTTAACTGAGCTTAATTTGTGCAGCACTGGGCAAAATAGAATGTCGCTGTCACACCTCTCCCATATAATGTTTACAGTCTGCTCCATCCCAGAGCCAATGATCCCTTGGGACCTTCTATATACTACTAGGAAGGCTCTAAGCCAATGGTGTACTGGAGCCAGCGGATAGTTAAGAGTTGACTCTTAAATTTTCAGTGTGAGTATTTTCACCTCAAAAATTGGCAAAGCTACAAATTAGGGCTAGAATTATTGTTTTATTGATTATCTAGAATTAAGAAAGTGATAGAGAAAATGTTAATAATGCAGATTAAATTTTAAAGTATGTCATGTGTACATTTCCTCCCAGAGAGTCAGTTGTTAAAATTTACCAGCACACCAATGCTATAAATCAAATTCTGACACTACTAATTTTCCAGATTTTTCTTCATCTGAAGACTTGTGGTACTTTACTAGTTCTACTCTAGTCCTACCACACCTGATAAGTCTTTTAATGTAGACAAGTTTAGAAAACTTGAGAGATCACAGAACTGGTTCATTGTTTTTGTCCATACTCTACTCTCATCAACCTGAACATATTTGACTTGTCATCAGAGCAATCCATAAAAATGAAATTATAATGAATACTGAACCTCTCTTCCTAGGAAAGAGGAATAAAATGTCAAAATTAGCACTACAAGGAAGTGCTGGCAACTTGAGAACTACAATGAACATGAACAAATGAAAATATAGCCTAGAGTAACTAGAACACCTGAAAAAAATGAACAAACCAACCAAAACACAAACTTCAAGACCACTCTCATGCCATGGTCCTAAACTCCAAAAATACTCTAAGAACTCAGATAAAATCCCAGTAATCCTTGTTATGAAAACTTAAAGAGATTTTAAAGCCAACCAGAAAAATAATGATTGCTCAACTTGGTTAGGGAACAGAACAAGAGCTTCTAATTCAAAACAATAAAAGCTTTCTGGAGTAAACTAGTGGCCCAGGTCTGGCAGCTTTGGGTCAGTTGGCTGGAAATGGTAATTTATAACTCCTCTATGAAAGCCCGGGAACATAAGAGAGAGATGAGCCAAGAGGGTGGAGGCAAAAAGAAAAATCCTTAGGGGACTTATTTGCAAATCTGCTTTACTCCAATACATTTTTTAAAGATTAGAGAATATGAAAATAAGAATAATTAAGCATAGTCAAACTCAGCCTACCCTTCCTAATCACCCTTAAAATTTCCCTTTGGAAGCTTTCAAAGCTCTGCTATGTTAGGCATACTTTTAATGCCAAGCAGCAGTTCCACACATTTTTGCAATACCTCTCCCTTCCTATGCTGTTTTCATTCAGTCACAGGATATGATCCTACCAAAGCCATTCATCCCAGCTGTGGATATTAAATTCCTCAGAGGGACTAAGTAATGACACTAAAGGCTGAGGTGTTTCCAGGTGCTCAGAAAGATGAGGGAAGAAAAATCCTTACTTGAGGGCAGTGGGGGCAAAGATTAGTACCTAGAAATTTGATCTGTTACCCAGGGGTGAATGTAATCAAACAAAAGTAATCCCCTGTGAGGAGTCTGGAACAAAAGGAACCTGCTTGGAATACTATTGGTTTTTATATAGAGGAGGCCTAGGAACAGGGTACTATCATCTCTGGAAATTACTTTTTAAATTATTTTTTCTTTCACCAATATTTTTTTAATTAATAATCGGATTGCTTTTATTTGGATAGTTAAATTAGATCCACTGCTACTGAGGGTTTATTAGTTTTTTTTTCAAATGCTTTATTAATTTCTGGTTTGAATCATTCATTTCTGCCAGATTTTGAGTTACAATTTTTCCCCCATTTTCCCCCTACCCACCACCCAAGAATAGCAGTCCCACAGGATATCCCCTCATCCAATCTGCTCCCTCCCATATCTTCCCCCATACCCCCTTTGACTTTTTCAGTAGGGCAAGGTGAATCTCTGTGCCCCAATGACTCTATATCTTATTTCCCAATTATATGTAAAACAGTATTAATATATTTTTAAACATTTGATTTTAAAACTTTGAATTCCAGACTCATTCCCTTTCTCCCTTGTCACCCACCCTTACTGGGAAGATAAGCAATTCAGTATATGTTGCAAATTTGTATCTATGCAAAACATTACCATAGTAGATATATTGTAAAAGACTGACTATATTTCCCTCCCTCCTATCCCACCTCCCACTTGGTCTATTCCCTACTTTAATCCTGTCCCTTTTCAAAAGTAGGTGCTTCCAACTTCCCTCCCCCCCTTCCCTCCCACCCTCCCTTCCATCACTCCCCCTCTCATCCCCTTTCCCCCTACTCTCCTGTAGGGTGAGATATCCTATTTAGTATGTATGTCATTCCCTCCCTAAGCCAAATTCAATGTGAATAAGGTTGACCCATTCCCTTTTGCCCTCCTGTTCTTCCCCTCCATTGTACCCATTTTCCCTTGCCTCTTCTATGTGAGATAGTTTACCCCATTCTGACTCTCCCCATCTCCTCTCATTATATTACTCTCTCACCTCTTAATTTCACCTTTTAAGTATCATCCCTTCCTATTAAATTCGACCTGTGCCCTCTATGTATACCTGTAAACATATATACACACATTCACACATGTACTCATATGCCTATATACCCTTCTTCAACTATTTTCACACTGAGAAAAGTTTCATCAGTTACAATTATCATTTTTCCATGTAGGAACGTAAATAGTTCAACTCTGATAAGTTCATAGTGATTTCTTTTCCATTTTTACCTTCTCAAGCATCTCTTGCTTCTTGTATCTGAATGTTAAATTTTCTATTCAACTCTGGTTTTTTCCTCAAGAATGTTTGAAAGCCCTCTATTCCACTGAATGACCATATTTTCCCCTGAAACATGATACTCAGTTTTGCTGGTTAGGTGATTCTTGGTTTTAATCCCAGCTCCTTTGCCCTCTGGAATATCATATTCCAAGCCCTTCGATCCCTCAGTGTAGAAGCTAGATCCTGTGCTAGCCTGATTGCGTTTACACAGTATTCGAATTGTTTCTTCCTGGCTGCTTGTAATATTTTCTCCTGGATCTGGGGATTCTGGAACCTGGCTACAATATTCCTAGGAGTTTTCTTTTTGGGATCTTTCTCAGGAGGTGATCGGTGGATTCTTTCAACCTCTATTTTGCCTTCTGGTTCTAAAACGTCAGGGCAATTTTCCTTGAGAATTTCTTGAAGGATGATTTCTAGGTTCTTTTTTTGATCATGCCTTTCAGGTAATCCAATAATTTTTAAATTATCTCTTCTGGATCTATTTTCCAGATCAGTGGTTTTTCCCATGAGATATTTCACATTGCCTTCTATTCTTTCATTTATTTGGATCTGCTTAACAGCATCTTGAGTTCTCATAAGGTCACTAGCTTCCATTTGCTCCAGTCTAATTCTGAAGGAATGATTCTCCTCAGTAAGCTTTTGAGATTCTTTTTCCATCTGGTAAATTCGCCTTTTTAAGGCATTCTTCTCCTCATTGCCCTTTTGGGCCTCCTTTGCCATTTGAGTTAGTCTATTTTTTAAGGTGTTGTTTTCTTCAGTCAGGCTGTTGACTCTCATTTCATACTTTTCCTGCATCTTTCTCATTTCTCTTCCCCTTCTCTTATCTGCTTCTTAAGGTCCCCTATGGCCTATAACCAGCTCATCTTTTCATTTGGGACTTTTGGTACAGGAGTTCTGACCTCCCAGTCCTCCTCTTGTTCCATACTTCGATCCTCTTTGCCCCCAAAATAGTAGTCTAACATTGAATTTTTCTGTTTATTTTGTTTCCTTTGCCTAGGCATATTGCCACTCAATTACTTGATTTTGGGCTTGTTGCCACAGTAGGACTCTGCCACCAACCAGGGGAGCTTCTGTCTCAAACGCTGGGGTTTTCTCAGCTGCCGGCGGTATTAGTTGGGTGTCCTCTCTCTGAGCCTCCACATACTCTGGCAAGCTGGTCACACACCCTGAGACCTCCACCCTAGACCACAATCCAGATCCAAGAAGGTTAAAGCAAGAGCGATTTACACCCCCCCAAGACTGATCGCAAGATCCTACAGTCCGCAGATGCTGCAACGTGTCCCACTGTGCTGCAGCTAATCAGCGGCTTCTCGCCCCCAGGGAAGGAGGCCACATGCTCTCCCAACCAGTCCCACAGTCCACAGGGCACTAACCTCTCACTTTGTCCTTGGCATCTATGTGTTTGTAATTCTGGAAATGCCACAGCTGCTGGTGTTCTAGAGTCCAACTTGCTTTTGGTCTGGCTGCCCTGGGGCGAAAACCTCCAACTTACAAGGGCCTGGGCTCGGCTCCCAGAGCTCTGTGCTGGCCGCTCCATGCTGGGCTGCCGGGCTGGGCTGCCGGGCTGTCCTCAGTGGGAGGTTAGCTTTTCTGTGTCATTTTGTTGGTTCTGTAGCCCCAGAGTTTGTTAAGAGTCCCCTTTTATATAAATTAGAAGTGGTGTGGGCCAGAGCACCATGGAAATGCTGTTTCTGCTCTGCCATCTTGACTCTGTCCCCCTCTTTCACTAATATTTTAAATCACCCATCAGCTAACAGATTGTCATAACAGGTCACAATTTTTTGCATCCATTCTTAACAATGATAATCAAACATCTTTTTTTTTCAGGAGTAGGGGGTACAGAACACTGTCTTTCCTAATTAAAAACTGATAAGAAAGCTTGTTTTAGGACAAACTGAAACTAATCACTTGTTTCTGAATGACTGTGGTCCTGAATAAATATCAGCAATGGGATCCAGATATTCAGCTTCAGAAACTTACCCTGAGGTAGATGGGATAATACAACTCAAAGTTAGTGTTCCTTGGAGCAATAAACCCTACAAATGAATTGAATATATTTCCCAAAGTGTCAACACCTCCAGGAGAACCTAGGTAGAAAAGCCTAGCTCAATATTTTAGAAATTGATGAGCTAAGAGCTATTATGTCTACAGCCATATTATACATTAATATTTACTAAGAGCCCATTACACACAGGAACCATATTAAATGTGGCCAATAACTGGAAAGAGAAGAAAGTAAGGAATTTACACAATGAGGTAGGTTAAAAAAACAAAACAAAACAGGACTCCAGCTTAACATTTCAAATAATAGATTGAAAAAAAAGAAAATACTAGTTAGATTGGCCTAAGGAAATAAAATTTTATGCCTTAACCACTGACTCTTGAGGGTTCAATTATCCCAGCTAAGTCATCCAGGTTCTAATCCCTTACAAATACACCTCTAGGATAAAAATAAATATATAAAAGCAGTTCCAGAGTCTTAGCTGATAAGCCATGTATTTCAAGAATTATCTAAATGAACAAAAGTCCAACACAACAAAGCATTAGTACAATTCTTTGGAACTGTAATGAGATCGACTCTAGCCAGCACTTCTATAAAGAACAACAAAAATTGTTTTCCAATAAACGAACTGGCAGTTTCCAAAGGAAGAAGTACAAATTGGCAACAACCATATTAAAAAAGTGTTCCAAATCACAAATAACTAGAAAAATACAAAATAAAGCAACTTCTGATATTCTCCTTCAAACCCATCAGATTGGCAAAGTTGACAAAAAAGAAAAATGACAATTGCTGGAGGGGTTATGGAGGAAAAGGCACATTAATGCATTGTTTGTGGAACTACAAAGTGATGTAGACATTCTGGAAAGTAATTTAGAACAATGCCCCCAAAGTTACTAAACTAAATGTATTCTTTTACCCAAAACATGCTACTACTAGACCTATTCCCTAAAAAGATCAAAGAAGAAAAATATCCTTTTGAATAAAAATATTCATAATAGCTTTTTTTTTTGTTTTGCAGTAGCAGAAAAATAGAAACAAGAGGTTATCTTTCTAGGCTATATGAATATAATGGAATATAGCAGGAGTCAGTAAATCTGGACCACAATCTCTTTTTATATGGTATGTGAGCTAAGTTAAAAATATAAAAAACATTCTTAGATCATAGGTCATACAAAAACAAGCAATGTATTAGATTTGGCCTAAGAGCCAAATCCTAGAATATAGTAAGAAACTGTGAAAATGACAGTTTCAAAGCTACCTGGGAAGACCTGAATGAAGTGAAGCAGAGCAAACTCAGCAGAGCCAGGAAAATGATTTACATATAACAACTTTATAGAGAAAAACAACTTTGAAAGACTCAAGAAAGCTGACCAAAGCAATGACCACACATGATTCCAGAGGGCTGATGATGAAGTCTGACAGAGAGGTGGCAAACTAGAGAGGAAGAATAAGTTATTTTATATGTAAGTTACATTACAGAAATGTAAGAATCTGTTTTGCCTGACTGTGTATATTGGTGAGAAGGGCTCTGTTTTTCTTTTCTCTCCCCTATGGGTCTAAGGGGTGGCGTTAGGGGTGGGGAGGCTGGGGAGGCTGGGGGAAGAGAGCAAGGGGGATATACATATGGTGTAGTAGAAAGGGGAATGGGAAAGGAATAAAGGGGAAGGGGGAAAGAAAGATGAAGAGAGGGGGAAGGGAAAAGAAAAGAGCGTCTTTGAGGAATCTTTTTTTTCCTCCCAAATTGAGAGAAAATAACAGAAGGAATGTTAGAAAGAAGGCCAGACAAGCAGACAGCTTTGAAAGCTATAGGTTGTTCTGATTATATATTCAAAAAGAAAAGCAAGCTATATATAATAGAAACCTAGAGTTCCATATTTTCATGTATAAACCTCTTTTTCTGTTCATATATACAGATATATAGGCAGAAATATAACTATAAATAAAATCATAGGTAACATTTATATAGGACCTACTATATACCAGGCATTGTGCTAAGCACTTTTACAAATATCACCCCATTTGATCCTCACAACAACCCTATGAGGTAAGTGCTATGATTATTTTACAGCTGAGGAAATAAGCAAGCAGGGCTTAAGTAATTTGCACCAGATCACACAGCTAGTAAGTTGGATTTGAACTCATGTCTTCCTGACCCTCGTCCAGTGTTCTATCAGCTACATCACCTAGCTGCCTCCACACATACCCCTTTTCTATCTAAGTGTCCATTCTATTTGGTGTTTAAGTTCAGACTAAAAATAAAAATTATTTTTTAAAAAGAATGAAAATTATTGCTACCATCCACAAAATGAAACCTGAAATGTACTCCTGATTGAACAGAATTTCTCCAATTTAGGGCTTTTAGACTATTCCTATCCTTCAGTCTAGGGGAGACATCACTTTGACGTGGTGTCAAGATTTAATCCTAAAACTGTTAAAAAAACAAAAACAAAAACAAACAAACAAAAAAAACTAAGGGTGACCTTAGGCAAGTCACTAACTTCTTTGGCTTTTGATTTTCTTATCTGTAAACTGAGGGGATATCTATGTAAAGTCTATGGCTTCTTTATAGCTATACTTATAATAAACATAAACATACGTGTGGGTGCATGTGTGTGTATACATACACATATACATATATACTCATACATACATGTGTATACACACATCTTTATGGCTTTCAAAGCACAAATAGTAAATTATTTCATTCTTACAACTCTAGGCTGTTGTCACTGTTCAGCTGTGTCCAACTCTTTGTGACCCTGTGGACCATACTATACATGGGTTGTTATTTGCCATTCTTTCTCCAGTTGATTAAGGCAAAGAGTGGTTAAATAACTTGCCCAGAGTCACATACCTAGTAAGAATCTAAGACTGGATTGCAATTCAGGTCTTCCTGACTCCAGGCCTAGAGTTCTATCCAATGAAGTGCCTCCCCTAAGATCTCCATTTTACAGACAAGAAAAATTGAGGCAGACAGGTTACATAACTTGCCCAGAGTCACAGAGATAGTAAGTGTATGAAGCCAGATTTGAACTTTAACATTTTTTGTTCCTCTGGCTCCGTCTCAACCTTCTCTGGAAATCCCACCTTTCCATCGGATGCAGTGTTTATCCTGTAGTGGTACACCCTTCCTTCATATCTTAGTGAGATGGATCGCTGGCCTGGGCTGCTCTCACTCTCTCGAACCAGAAAGCTGCCATTGATTCCACTGCTCAGCAGATATTCCGCAGCATTTCGTGACACAGGCCCATGGTACCAGGAATGTTTCTCCAAACTGTTGACTGGGGTGATATAGTTGCTTGGAACCCATCCCTGTCCATTCTTGGTTTGGGCTTCGCACCATTCTCCATTGTGATTATAGCCCAAGACACGGAGCTTTTCACCTTTAGAAGAAAAACAAGTTATGTATGTTATCCTCGATAGGATTGCAGGACAGCATGTTATTTTATATCTATTTAATCTTATGTAAATACTTTAGGAATCTTCAGATTCCTAAATATATAGTTTACTTCACTTTTGCAACATCCATTATTATGTACATTATGTTCATGTGTATATGGACACATGTATCTAGATATTATGACTAATTTGGTCCATTCCTAATATTAGCCATTTATCAAAAATTATGCTTTTATCACAGATATGGAGATGTTAGGATACAGATATAAATCAAAATGTCTCAATATTCAGTTCAGTTTTACTCTGTATTATAAAAGAAACTTTACCTTGCATATTGACAGTTCTATTTTTCTTAAGCATTAATGTGGTATGAATTCTCTAAAGCAGTCATTTACTAAAATGCTTTCCTTCATTGTTTTCCTAACAGTTTCCACTATTCCAAACTTTAAATCTATTATTTAAATTACTTAAGCATGGTCAACCTAAGCTATAATTTCTCTGAATTTTGTCTCTTAAAATCACTTCAAGCAATCCACAGTTCTCTTACCTTTAGTTATGCTTAAAGTGTTATCCCCACTGGCCACAAAATCATACAGTGCAACAAAAAGGTTAGGGTCATTTTCACTGGGACCAGCAAGAAGGTTTTCCTTAGAGTTCCAACGAGCTGCTTCACTTAGACCTTGTGGCTCAAAATCAGATGCAGTTACTGGCCTCTGAAGGGCTTCTGAAAAAGAAGAAATAGAAAGAAGGGGGAAAAGGAGGTCAGAGAGAAAAAGAGAGGAAGGACAAGATGAGTGGAAAAGTTAGAAAATAGAGAGAAAATAAAGCTTGTGTTTATACACTCTTTCTCTCACACATAAACACACATGCAATAATAAAAACCATTCACTTTCCCATTTGAGTTCAAATAAGATATTTTCACTCAACATCTATACTCCTTGTGCATTTGGATAAAGTGGGCAAAAGAGATCCCTTAATTTTAAAATGATCCCTTAATTTAAATTTACTGGAAAATACTAAGCACTTTTATTCCAAGGTGCTGTGGTGAAACTACCCAGAGTTCACTTCTGAAATAGAATCTAGAGAGACAGAAGGGATCCTGTACCCGTCAGAATCAAGGACGAGAGGTGGTGTGACACCAAGGACAGAAGACTCCTTGATTCTGGAACCAAAGGACCTGGGTTCAAATTCCACCTCTGATACTCATCACTTGTCTATTCTTTCCTGCTCTGTGCCTCAGTTTCTTCAACTGTAAAATGAGGGGGTTGGACTGGATAGCCTCTGGGGTCTCTTTCAGCTCTAGAGCTAAGTAATTCTAGGACCCTACACAGAAACAAAATGCTTCTTTTGTCATAAAAAAGAAAACATATTAAAATGTTCCTTTTTCCTGCACCTAGACTCTCTGGTTAAGCCTCACCCACCAACTTAAGAATGGTCCTAATTTTTATACTTGCTTCTACAGACAGCTGGATGTGCTCAGCTCTGAGCTAAGCTTACTGCAGAATAGGGCTAAACCTTCCCACCCATTACTCTGAAACAAGCTGAGTCTCTTTAGAATGCAAACCAACATGGGGGGAGGGGTGAGAGAAGGGAAGTCTTTCAGTTTTGGCTTTTGGACTCTGCAATGAAGTATACCTTCAAAGATGGCTTCTTTTTTTAGGATAATTCTAAGTTTGCATCTTCCGCTATCTTGCTTTATAAAATCATGAGGGTAAGAGAAGCAGAGAAGAAACACATCCCATTTGAACATTTTCTAAATTATAAAAAAGTCCCAGTGACTTATGAAGTACTTGCTCGTTTAGTATATATGTTACAGGATTTGAAATATTAAATACAAAGATAACTATCTTTGTAATACATTAAGAGACAAGGGTTGGCCCTCAACTACACATTTATATTAGAGAAAATACAATGAAATGGAAAAACTTGCTTTTGAAATATATAAGAAGATAGAGAAACATACATAAAGTCTCTTTTCCCCTTTTAAGGAACATAAACATCTTACTACTCCAGAGCTGTAGAACCTGTAAAACTTTTAAAGTCTGGTAGACCTGGGTTCAAAACATGTGTTCCCTGGGAGATCCTCAGACACTTCCTGGGCCTCAGACCCTTCGGTTTGTATGATGAGGTGATAGATTTAATGATTCCTCAGGCCGCTTTCAGCACTAAATCTATATGATCCTGGCACTATGTGGGTAAAGCATACATGTGTTGAGCCCAGGTAGATTTGTGCATTCTCTGGAAATCAAACTAAAATCATGACCATATAAATGGCTTTTATTTCTGTTTTTCTTTTCCTCAAATGATACTTTATGATCTCTCTACACATCAATGAACAGTGTCTGGGTTTTATAAAAGAAATTCCATGATGGGGTAGGGGGTGGGGTGGAGATGTGGAAATGACTGAAAAACACCTGGAGTCAGCAAAATGTAAATGACAACCAGAGGACAGCTGACACTTCAAAGTGCTGAAGAGAGAAGTACTCAGATGGGCTACCTCCAAAATGGAGGCAGATGCTGGGAATTTTAGGCAATAGGATATGGCATTTTATAGGAAGGAAAGGGCCTCCCACTGCTTTCTGATTCACAGGAAGGCAGGAAATCCAAGGCAGTCCCCCAGTTTTCCTCCTCAGATTCTTCCCTACTCCACAAATTAATGACTGAAACCTAGAGGGGAAGCTTGCTTATGACTCCTTTGAATCAGGATACTGGAGTAGAGCCACAATCCAACACCAGAATCCTCTATTTAATTCCCAGTCCAGACTGATGTCAAAACTGACTCATAATGTACAAATGCCAAGTTTCTTGCTTCATTTCATAACAAACTACACTGTCAAAGCTTAAAAATGATCACCACTTACAAAACAAAAGTCGGATAAAATATACAGAAATCTTCCTTGCTTATTAATACTAATATATTAATACTAAGTAACTATACCACAAAAGAAGTCCCTAAATTTTCATCAATGTCCTTGCACATCTGAGAAGATAGCAGAAACAGAAACAAATTTTCTCTTGTCTTCTCCTTATAGATCCTTGGAATATTGTGGAAATCCCTAAAAGTAAATAAATTTTAGTAGGTACTATATTTTTAAAAGGGCAGCTAGCTGGTGCTGTGGAGTCAGGAAGACTCATCCTCCTGAGTTCTAGTCTGGCCTCAGACACCGACATTTCCAAACTGTGTGATCCTGGGAAAGACACCCAACTCTGCCTCAGTTTTCTCATCTGTACAATGACCTGAAGAAGGAAATGGCAAACTACTCCAGGATCTTGGCCAAGAAAAACCCCAAATGGAGTCATAGAGAGTCAGACATGACTGAAATGGCTGAACAACATATTATAAAATGGTTTTGGTAAAAACTGTCTGCAGACTCCTTGGATCCTTTATTTTAATGTACCTCATGATCACATCTTCCAAAGCGTCTGCCTTTGAGACTGCACAGAAAACTTGACAGAGAGACTGACTGAATCAGAAAGACCTGGGTTCAAGTTCTGCCTCTACCACATGCTGGCGAAGTCACAGTCTTTCTCTCAGTGATCCCAGATGACCCTCTAAGCCTTTAAAATACAATCCTTCAGGATAGGAAATTCCTCATTTGAGCTCCTCTGAGAGCTCTCAGATTGAAAAAAAAAAAGAAAGATTCCTATAATCACATTTAAAATTATTTTCAAATAGTCATTCTCACACCAAAATGGCTTTTACCTAGGGGTGGGTAGGTGGCGCAGCGAATAGAGCACTGGCCCTGGAGTCAGGAGGACCTGAGTTCAAATTCGGCCTCAGACACTTGACATACCTCCTAGCTGTGTGACTTTGGGCAAGTCACTTAACCCCAATTGCCCTCCAAAAAGAAAAAAAAGAAAAAAAAAAGCTTTTACCTGCCAACAAAACTACAAAATAAACCTGAACCATCAAACACACACAGAATACATCAGTGACAAAGCCCCTAAAAGTTTCATGAACCCAACTGTAAACATATCTAAACAATTCAGTTTGTTCAGTTTTGTATATTCATCAATATACTAGATTTGGAAGTGGATGATCCAAGTCTCATTCTAAGAGCATGGCTGGTTGGATGGAGAGTTTTGTTTGCTTTTTTAAACCATCCTCTTATTCTACATAATAAATGCTTCTCCAAGGTTGTGCTATGAGTCAGTCAGTGATCAGAGTTGTTTATAAAAGTTTCTCAGATGGAGAATACTTCTGGTCTAGACTTCCCAAGACTTGCTATTTAAGCAAATACTAAGGAACAACAAGGGAAGTAACATTCTCATAAACTTCAATGGCTAACTACTTCACATTCCCAGGAGGAAGAAAAATTCCCAACTCCAGGAAAAACATCCCTGAGAAGCTCCCAAATTTCCTACTGGCATTTTACGAAGTCAGTTTCCTCTAAATAGAGGGACTGGTTAGCTGTATTTCTATATCTATTCTCATGTTATCTATTTGATTATTCCTCAACCTTTCAGCATGGGAATGGGGAAGATACAAGTGCTGAATGAATAAGGTCATGCTCCCTTCAGTTTTACTCATATTCAGTTATTTAAACACTTACCACTTTGCCCTTGTTACTTCCTTATGGGCAGCTCACTGCTTTCCTCCACTTCATTGAATATCTGTATTTTAAAATCTATAAAACAGATCCTTCCAAAAAGGAAGAAGGTTTCATGTTTTATTTAATACTCTGTTCCAGTTGGTGAGATCATACTCAGACTATTCTCAAATCAGTTTATAAGAATCTCATATAACTTTTTATAATATGAACTTACGAGTAAAAATAGCATTTCCCAACATTTGAATTTGGTTAGTATTAGCCAATTTCTTTATGCCTAGATCATATGCAGGGATCATTTTATGTATAGTATCCAGTCAATTAATTTTGTATTTTTTAAAACAGCAAACATATATAAAGTTACCTCAAACTAAGTACTCCTAACTAAGCCTGGTCACGTCCTTAACTACTCTTTTAAAACCATTACTTGACGAGTTCTTCCTACATATATAGGCACTCTGCTGAGTATTAGAGGGAACACACAGAAAAAAGACAGTATATTTCCTGCTCTGGAGTCTGACATCTAGGTAAGAGGAAGATAAGATTAACATGTATGAAAAAAAAAACATAAATGACAATAAAACAGTATCAGGGAAGTCACAAGGCTGGGTATATGCTAAATGAGTGGTACAGATAGAAAAGGTTAAAAGGCAGGGAAGGGAGGAAGGAAGTACACTGGAAACCGGGAAGACATCCTGGAGGAAACATAACTTCAGATTGAAACACAAGTTTCACTTTTTTTTTCCATAGAGAAAAGGGTTATAAGATTGGTTCAAATGAGTATATCCCCATAGCATTTAGCAAACAGAATATTCAGAAATATTTAGACTAATAATACCTAAATAATCTAGACCTTTTTTGGACAGGGAAGAAAGAGTAAGGTAGAGAAAATAAAAGCCAAATACAATGTGAAAATCTATGGAATGTTTAAGAGATGTAGTTTGTTTTTCTCTAGTATATGCAATAATTACAACAGGTTGAAAAAATGCTTTGTGAGGCAGGGGTTCTGACAAATCTGCTTTAATGTAAAAGAATTAATTATTTCAAATTAGCCCCTTCTTTGTTGGTATGCAAATCGATACTTCCTAAAGCCTTTAAATCCCCTTCCTTTAAAAAGGTCCCCCCCCTTAAGTAGGTTAACGGCTAATCCAGGAATTTTAAGTTAAAAAAAAAAAAAAATTTTTTTTTGGAGGGCAATTGGGGTTAAGTAACTTGCCCAAGGTCACAAGGCTAGGTTTTTGTTTGTGTGTGCATTAAGTGTCTGAGGTCGGATCCGAACTCAGGTCCTTCTGACTCCAGGGCCGACGCTCTACTCACTGCACCACCTAGCTGCCCCCAGTAAAATTTTTTTTGCTTACATATCACCCCAGCCCCATGGAACTAGCATAAATTTGTATTATTAGTGACCAAACTGATCGTGTTAACTGTGCTTATTCAGAAGCAATTAGTATATTTAATCAGAGTAAGGCAATGCCATGGTGTGCAAAGAGTGCCAAAACAGATGTGTCATCACAAGGTCTGAATTCTAGTCTTTACTTGCCACCTAGTAGATCTATGAGTTTAGGTGAGTCACTCAATGAACCTCAAGTTTCCTCATCTGCTAAACATGGATAAATAATCCCTGCCTACTTCCACTGTGAAGATCAAATAAAACAACATAAGTCAAAAGTGCCAAACAATAATTAAATAATCTTAAAAAATCACTTCTAAAACTAGTCATAGCAACAGTATAAAACTCATTAACAAAGCAGTCAATGATTACTAGAAGGAGCTACAAGCAAAAACAAAAGACAAAATAGCATATCTACTTTGAGAGAACTCTGAAGTTAGCTTTGGTATCAATATAAAACACTTAAAAATTAGACTTGGAAAGGAAAAGTAAATTTTCACTTGTTTCAAAAAGAAGATTATGCTCTCATTAAAGAAAATTCCCAATACTTTACCATAAAACTAACACCAAACCATACTTTACAAACCCAGGAGGCCATTCTAATTTGCCTTTAAGCTTTTAGCTATGAAGTACTGGAAAAAGCAGTGAATTTGAAGACAGATCTACCACTTGGTACCTGTGTAACCCTCAGCAAGTCACGTGTCTCCCAGTCAAAGTTCTTCATCTGCAATATTAGGAAGTTATCAGCGCTTCTTAAAGGGTGGGTTTCAACCCCATATGAGGTTGTGAAAAATTTGGCAACAGTAAGAGGATTTTGAACACGCAGAGACCAAAAATGAATTAAAAATCAAATGTGTAATGAGTCTGGGGTCTTTCTGGCAGCACTTGCCCATGCTGTATTGCACAACTTTACTGCAGCCTTGGTTCTAAACACAAAAGCATGCACACTTTGCACTGCACATGCTCTTCCAGCCATGACAAAATCGAAAAGGGTTGTGAGTGGAAAAAATTTAAGAAGTCCTGGATTAGATGACCTTTCAGGTCCATCCATTCCAGCTGTGATCTTTAGTTGCTCTATGAAGGCTATAAGGTAGGATTTGAGAAAGAACCCCGAAAACATGATTGTATTGTTGGGGTGATTCAAATAGTACTTGAGTTGGAGTCAAGTTGAAATACTCCGTATCTAGCCCTTAGTTCATGATTCAGACAGTTATTTCCTGAAATATATGAACATATTTTCATTCTGCCATAAACCATTTGCAAAGGATTAAAATCACTCCTTTTCCCTTATGTTAGCCATATGATACTTTGAAAGCATTCATTACACACTTCCTGCTTTTTCAAAGTGGATTATAGTCAGTTGGGGCTTGATAAACTGCAATAGTGGTTACCTTGGTTCCAATTTCTTCATAGTGTATGGTTACCTATTAATACTTAATTAGCCTCATTTGCCTAATTCAACTATTTTCCCATAACAGCAAGATTCTGTAACTTGTCAATTCAGGTATCTAGGTGGCTCAGTGGATAGACTACTAGGAGACCGAACTTCAAATCTGGTCTTTGACATTTACTAGCCATGTGACCCAGGGCAAGTCACTCATCCTCTAGTTGCCTTAATCCACTGGGGAAGGAAATGGCAAACTACTCCAGTACCTTCTTCAAGAAGACCCCAGGTGACATACCAATCAATCTACCAAAAAATCATTTTACAGAGCTAGAAAAAATATTAATGAAATTCATCTGGAAGAACAAAAGGTCCAGAATATCTAGGGAATTAATGAAAATAGATGCTAGGGAAGGTGGACTAGCCATACCAGATTTTAAACTGTATTATAAAGTAGCAATCATCAAAACTACTTGGTACTGGCTGAGGAATAGAGCAGTGGATCAGTGGAATAGATTAGGTACACAAGACACAACAGTCAATGACTAAGTAATCTACAGTTCAATAAATCCAATCTCATCTTCTAGGATGAGAACTCACTAATTGAAATAGTAATGGCATAAACTGGACATAGATCAATATCTTACACCATATACCAAAATAAAGTCTAAATGGGTACACGAGCTAGATATAAAGGTTGATACCGTAAGCAATCTGGGAGAGCAAGGAATAGTATACCTGTCAGATTTATGGAGAAGGGAAGAATCTATGACCAAACAAGAGCTAGAGACCATTACGAAGTACAAAATGGATAACTTCGATTACATTAAACTGAAAAGATTTTGTACAAATAAAGCCAATGTAACCAAGATCAGGGAAGTGGAAAACTGGGAAAGAATTTTTACAACCAGTATCTCTGATAAAGGCCTCATTTCTAAAATATAGAAAACTGAGTCAAATTTATAAGAATACAAGTCATGGGGCAGCTAGGTGGCGCAGTGAGTAGAGCGGCGGCCCTGGAGTCAGAAGGACCTGAGTTCATTTCCGGCCTCAGACACTTTAACGCACACACAAAACAAAACAAAAAAAACCTAGCCGTGTGACCTTGGGCAAGTTACTTAACCCCAATTGCCCTCCAAAAAAGGCAAAAAAAAAAAAAAAAAAGAATACAAGTCATTCTCCCACTGATAAATGGTCAAAGGATATGAACAAGCAGTTTTCAGAGGAAGAAATTAAAGATATCTATAAACATAAGAAAAAATGCTCTAAATCACTATTGATTAGAGAAATGGAAATCAAAACAACTTTGAGGTACCACACCTCACCGGTCAGATTGGCTAAGATAACAAAACAGGAAAATGATAAATGCTGGAGAAGATATGGGAAAGTTGGAACACTAATGCATTGTTGGTGGAGTTGTGAACTGATCCAACCATTCTGGAGAGGAATTTGGAACTATGCCCAAAGGGTTGTAAAACTGTGCATACCCTTTGACCCAGCAATACCACTTCTAGGGTTGTATCCCAAAGAGATCAAAACAAATGGGAGGAGGACTTGTATGTACAAAAAATATTTATAGCAGCTCTTTTTGTGGTGGCAAAGAATTGCAAATCAAGGGGATACCCATCAACTGGGGAATGGCTAAATAAGTTGTCGTATATGAATGTAATGGAATACTATTGTGCTATAAGAAATGAGGAGCAGACAGACTTCATAATAATATGGAGAGACTTATATAAACTGATGCTGAGTGAGGAAAGTAAAACCATGAGAACTTTGTACACAATTACAGACACATCATATGTGTGATGACTAACTTTGATAGACTGGACTCCTCTCAGCAATGCAAGGTTATAAGACATCTCCAAAAGATTCATAATGGAGAGGGCTATCCATATCCAGAGAAAGAACCACAGAGTCTGAATGCAGATTGAAACAAACTACTTGCTCTCTCATTTTTTTTTTGTTCTGTTCCTTCTTTCTCCTTGTTCATTCCATTGGTTATAATTCTTCTTTACAACTTGATTAATATTTAGTGTGAAGGTATTTGTATAATCTATATCACACTGCATGCCACCATGGGGGGGAGGGGAGAGGAAATCTGGAACTCAAGGGATTGTGGAAAAGCAAATAAATAAATTTAATGTAAAAAAGTAAAGTTAAGCAATCCTAAAGGTTTAAAAAAAAAAAACAGAAAAGAAAACCCCATGGACAGAATGGTCCACAGAATCACAGAGACGCAAATGAAAAAAAAAAAAACTTGTCAATTTGTGATTTTGTTTTTTAAAAAATCTGAAACTATAATTTCATCGATGTGAGGGAACCCCCTTCAGATGAGAAATTGCCCCTATCAATGCAGATTAGTAACTGTTCTTCAGCTACTATTCTTTGAGGGTTACCTGAGAATACTATTTAAGTAACTTGTTCAGGGCCACAAAGCCAGTGAGTTAGAAGCAAAACTTGAATCCAGATCTTCTGGATTCAAAAGCCAGTTCTCAATCCATTAGGCAAAACTGTCTCAAAATCCACTCTGAAATAGTGATGTTCAATATATAGTTTTGTTTCCTAGGTTTTGGTTTTGGCACTGGTGAGGGCCAAATCATTATAAAGACCTTTAAAGTAATGGGGTAAACATAAATGCTATACAATGATAAAGGAAAATCCATGATTTCTGGTTATACAGAAGCAAAAAAGTAGTGCTGGTTAGCCTACATCTGAATTTTGGACTAAGATCTGCACTTATATCGAAACCACAATCTTCCTTTATCACAGTCCTAAAAGGAAAGGCCAACAGGCAGCAACCCTGGTTTTACTGACTTCATTTAAAGAACAGACCATTACAAAGCCTGAACATAAACACCAGCTACAAACATATTACAAGGCAAAGAAAGCAGGCTAGAGGTCAGAAGGAAGGCAGGCTCTCTCACATAGATAACAACAAAAACATCTTACTTTTTAAGTAGAGAAAGTAGAATTTAAAAGTTAATTTGAATAACAGTGACAACTCAAAAAAGACTCATTTCTTCTCCAGTGCTAAAAAAGTCAAGCTTTCAGCTCTTAAATCTGTTATTCCTAAGGGCCTAGGACTAAAAGTATAATTTATTTATTCAAGGACTCTCAATTTAAAACAACTAACCTAAGAAACTGCCAGTGTTGTTTAGCCCGGAGATTGTGGGAGTGGGGATGGAATCAAATCACTTAAAATACAACATTTAAATGCAGCATTTGGACATCAGTATTTGTAGTGGTTTAAAAAAAAAAGTATTAATTTGCTTTTTTCTGTTCCTATTCCAATTCCAAGGGCTGCATTTTCTAAACTGCAGTGCCTTAATTTCACCCTGAGAAAGCAGTTTGTTTGAACTACAGGTTCAAATGTTTAGGATTTGTGGAGGTGTCTTATAGAAGGGTGCAGGGAATGTCTAAAATGTGAAATGTAGACCAATGTGATTTTTTTTCCCATCCTCAAATAAAATATTTACAATGGGGAAAAGTGAGGGTCAGGAGAGAGATCGGAAACTTTCTAGCTTAAAACCAAGGACAGGAAGTATATACATCAAAACTAGTTTGAAAATGAATTATTTCTATATAATAACATATGGACAGTTTAGCTCAATTCTGAGTAACTCAACTGAAAAATGGAAACTTTAATGTCAACACTGCTAAATACTAAATAAAAATTTCTTTTTAAAAAATTCTATATACTTAAAAGACCAAAGGAGTCATCACAACTGTATATAATATCACCTTATAATTTGTATAGTCTTATGGTTTTAAAAAGCATTTTCACAGGCAATATCTGATATCCTCAACAGCCTAATTAAGGAAGCAAAACAGATAATTTCATGATTTGACAAATGAGGAAACTGAGACCCCAAAAAGGGAAAGTGATTTGACCAAGGTAATAACACAGCTAGTAGATGAAAGGTGGGAGAAAGCAGTTCCTTGAATTCCCACTCCAGACTACACTCTGGAGTGATATACTTGGGGACAACGACCTAACAGCATTCCAGTGCAACTTGGTAGAAGGAAGACTGATAGATAGAGGGAGGCCTGGGTTTGGGGTCCAATTTTGCCACAAACTAGTCAAGAGACCGTATCTGAGTACTTCACTTTTTGGGGACTATTTCCTCATATGAAAAATTACTGAATTGGGCTAAATGTTCTGTACTGGATCTCCAACAGTTCTAGTTTTAATGCTCTAAGACCCCATATCTTTTTGATGATGTAAAAAATAGCTAGCAAATAGTAGGGACTTAAATGCTCATTGACTGACTGACAGATCAACTGGCTTTCTCATTAGCAAAATTAGGCAATTTCCCTAATTTTCTCAGATATTACATGGGAATTTTCCTTTAATTAATTTAAAAAGAGATACTGAGCACAGTGCCTGGCACATAGTAAGTGTTTAATAAATTCTTGTTTTATTCTGAAAAATGTGATTGTATTGCTGCTACCATATAAAACTAGAAAAGAGTTTAAAGTAGTCTTTTGTAAAAGTGTTTGTAATGTTCTCAAAGAGTTGGTTGAATTATTATTAATGACTAATTTACATATATGATATAATATATGATATACATATATATGATATAATTTACATAATATAAATGCAACATCATAACCACCCAAGTTCATATACAACAAATTTAAATGGTAAAAATTAATTCAAAGTATGAAAGGAAAAAATTTAAAAATATCACTGGAAAATTGAATGGGCCAGAGATTACATGACTTAAATGTCACAGAGATAAAACTAAGCATAGATGCCATGCAGTCAGGCATCACAAATCAACTGCTAAAGGTGTAGAATTTCTAATGTTATTATATTCCTTTCCCTCCCTCCTTTATTCCTGTTGGAATCCTCTTATTTCTGACATCAGTTATAGGCATTTTGAGGATACCATTGATATCCTACATTTTTTTTCCTGGGGAAAAGTGATTCATAATAACAATAGTTCATATTGGATTCAAAAGAACATTTTATTTTGAAGAGAAATGTCCTTTGTTCAGAGAGAGTGTGTGTAAACAGTTCAAGTTGTTTTTGCCTGTCTTGGAGAAGAAATGAAAGATTTGATTGTGCTCAACTTCATCAATCAGTAAATCTTAAGAAACACTTCTAGGTCAAGAACAGAAAAAAATATTCAACCAATACTTGTTATCATTTGAACAAGCATGAAAACATATTCACTGTAGGAACAATTGTACTACCAACTGGAAACATCAGTGAAAAATGCAAAAGTAAGATTACTTACCCAGCTGTTGGCAACAGTTTTTCTCAAGCAACTAATGACCTTAACATTTCTTAAGTCATTATCACTGAGATTTAAATGGTCTCAAATCAACTACAAAAACATTAGTTCCATTCCCATCACTGTCTAAACACTACTTACTAAAATATGAAGATCTTAGAATGAATTTCTAGATATTTGAATTACTCTTATACTAACAATATTAGTTACTAACTAACAACACCTGAAACAATATGCCACACGATGAAAAAATTTTTGAGGGAGTTTGTTCCCTTTTTAAAAAAAATTATGGGGCTTATTGAATACTGGTAAGATATTTCGAAATTCCAAAGTTTCTAGAATGAGAATTTCTAAGATACTAAAATTTCCAAATCAGGAAATTTGGACAGGGTTATTCAATTTACCCAAAGAAATTTTCAAGTTGTAGAGAAAACGAGTGTCAGAAGACTTCAATTTTATTCCATTTCCACTGATATGTACATTGATAAATAACCAAACCTCTGGCTTATCTGTAAAAAAATTTTTGATGAGATGATACTTAGTCTCTAAAGGACACTGAGTAAATGTGAATGGGTAAAAAAGTGTTCTGCTACTTAGAATACAAATGTTATTTTAACTCTAAGCTTCATCAAACTTTAATAGTGAAAATAACTATAATCACTCAGAGCAAACTTTTGGACCCAAATAAACTATCATTTTAAACTGCTGTGATTTTTCTCAGCTTGACTGATTTGTGAGTTCCTTACAAAAAAAAAATATCAAATTAGTGTATGAAACAGCTGTGCTCATCCTGTTTTTAATAAAAATATACATTTTTCACCTATCTCACTGGAATTTAGAATCTAGAAGAGCATACCTAGACTCCACTGAGCCCTTCCAGGAAGGCAAGGATTCAGAGAAAAAAGAAATTAGGACTAGCAAATAAATAAGGCCTTAATTTCCATAAAAAAATTTAATGGAAATACAACTAAAAACTAGAAAATTTCATAAGCCCTAACAAAATTCCACTTTTACTAAAAGCTGCTCTCTTTCACTACGTGATTCCATTCTAATTAATAACCATTTATTAAACACTTAGTATGTGCTGAGCATTGTGATATGCTTTGGGAATACAAAGATGAAAAATTCCACCTCCAAAGAGATAATTAACACTCAACAAGATTAAAATCCTAGGATTCTGTTTGAGAGCTGGAAGATACCTCAAGAGGTTATATCCTCTCATCCAAACTCCTGACTTCTGGATGATACAGTACTGTTATTTCCAAAGTCCTGTGATAATGAAATGATTACTAATAATTATAACATGGTCATCAATTTTTCACAGAGATGTTAATGCCACACCAGTCATTACTTACTTTACTTATCAATTTCTTTTTTTCCAAATCTTACACCTTTTAAAGCTAAAAGAGGAAAAAGAAAGGGGAAAGGAGCTAATAAGGGAAAAGAAAGGAAAAAAGAAAGGGAGGAGAAAGTGAAATGCTCCTGGCACTAGGCCTTGTTATTGAAAGAAATGAGAACATATACTTTTTCCAAGTACTTTGACTCATTTAGAATTCCTTTCTAGATCATTTATCTTTCTTCCCCAGCATAAGAAAGTTATTCCTCCAACCAAATTCATGGCTTGTAGATAAGATTGGGATGAGGTTTTCCCCCATCTACTCTTGGATGATTAGAAAGAGCACTTGAAATTCTGCAACCATAAATGGTATAGCCATGTCCTCCTTGTAGACGATGCTTAATGCAAATCACATGTCTTCACAAACATGGATTCACACTTTTAATATGCAATTATCTATTAACCATGAAAATTACTCAAGTCTGGCAATTTGACAAGAAGACTATCACATATACTTTAACAAAACTTCCTCATTTAAAAACCGTTCCCAGAAACTCCAGTGAAACTGCTATCACATCACAAATTAAAATTCTAACCTACTTGAAATGATTATAGGAACTAAAATCCTTTTTAAATTTATATCCTGGGAGGCTATATTCACACAATGAGGTTGCTCTTCTCACAAAGCAGGGCCACGGGGCTGGCTAGGGAGAGGCCTAAGCAAACGTGATTCCAGACTTCAGTAATCCAGCCCCTAGGCCTTCAGGACCCAAGTCTGTCTTCTGAACCTAATTAAAAGCCGAAAGAGCCTTGAACTTACCTTCCAAATAACAGCTGGAGGAAGAGGAAAGTCCCTTCTTTGACTTGCAACCCACCAACTTCAAACAAATCTCCAACATTTTCATTTGTTAGAGATCGTCCTTGATATGTATTTTTCCTCCCTCCCCTTCCTGTCCTTTTTCTTGATCCAGTCTCTCACATAAAAATCCTTTTGAGAAGGTTAAATAATCCAGCACTCTTTGGATCATTAAAGTGCCCTGAAATGGGGCTCCTCCATTGTGCCCATGTTGCCTGTAACTTAAGTGGAACAATTTCTTGTTCCTTTGGGGTCCCTCTTTTGGCGGGAGGAAAAAAAAAAAACCCCAACAAAGTTGAAAGCAGTTATTCCTTATGGCAGCTCCCAAACTGCCATCCGCCCCTCATTCTCAGGCCGCTGAACACTCAGCAGAGTCAGAAAGAAGTGCTTGGTTAAATTGCCAACAAAGGGCCCCCTTCAGGCTTGGGCTGTCTGACTTTATGACATCAGGCAGGCTAGTAACGCCCACAGAAGCTCTAGTGGGTGGATTCTTAACTCCTTCATTACCTAGACCATACAGAAAGTCAGAAAACCAGACTTTGCTTAGCTTTCCAGCTGTCCTCCAACTTCTCAAATTTTTTTGCCCAGTGTGGTGTTATTTTTCTCCCATGGTAAAATATTCAGATATTATTAGAGAGAAATTTCTAAGGCAAAATGAAGCAATAAAAATTGTCTTAATGCCTTAAAAGGACCACACTCCAAAACCCAATCATTTTTTAAAAAAATCAAATCTAGCTCTCATAAACATATGCTTGCTCTAAAACTCCATGAGTGTCATACTAGCTCTTGTGAGAAATATGCTGAATGACGCCCACAGTAAGAAATACTAATATTTATCATCTAGCACAAATCCTTCATATTATAAAGAAACTGGGGGCCAAAACGGTCACACAGGTAAGTACTATCTTAGCCAGCATTTTAACTCACGCATTCTGATCTCAAATCTAAAACTCCATCAATCCACAATGCCTCTCATTTGACTCATAAAATCTATGGTGAAACAGGTTTCTAGCATATGCTGGAGCATTTCCTTTTTAAATTGAAAACTTAAATCTAAAACAGCAATCTGTTAACTTAAAAATGAAAACCAGCAACATCAGTTTAAAAATACTGATCATAGCATTCACATTAATGCATTAATTCATGCTGTGGAGTGTCTGCTTTCTCAATAAATCTGAAACACTCTACTTCTTAAGTTGTCTTCATGTCATCCTGAGGTTTCTCCAAATCTCTGGCTTGGGAATGCTGCTGCATAAGGAAGAATTCCACCCAAAGTCTTATGCCAAAGCACATCCTATGTCTCAAGAATGCTGTTGAATAATGCAGAAATTCCAGTGGAATTACCTCTACTTGTGCCATCAATGCAGGCTAATTCAACAAATATCAGAGGGATGAATAAACAGTATGTTTACTCTATTAAAGAAATAATGCTTTAATACTTTATTAGTAGGTTCTAAATTATTTTGTTCTTTTCAGACCTAGGATAGAGTTATGCATTATTCAAAACAGTAATAAGGCATGTGGGAAACAGAGGTTTAAAAAGCTGATAGCACAGAATAAAATGAGAAGCACATCATATGATGTCAGACTTTTAAGTACTTTATTACATTTTGTATTTTTGTGTGGTTAATTATGTGAAAATTTGTCCTACCACCACCACCACCACCACCACCACCACCACAACCACTACCAAATAACAAATAATGCATGCTGCCCACTACCAATTCAATCCAAGCCATTCCACCCAGGTCTAGCTGGTTTGATATTCTGAGGTAATCTGCAAATTACTGATGAAGTGAAGGCAAAATTATAGCTACCCCTAATCTTTTCTAACTATGAAGGCACTCCCAAGAATGACTTCTTCCAAATAAAATCAGACAACACTGACATGGGCTAACATTAATAGCATAATGACACTATAATGTAATGTACTCTGGAAGCCACATTTTCTTAAAAATAAAATTTATTAATCTTTTGTTTTTATATATTAATACTATATTGATACCTTACTATGTGGAGGTTAGAAGCCACATTTTACTTTTTAAAATAAATTTTCATTTATATCTTTTGTTTTTTATATCACTGAAATTTTTGACTACATAATCCCAACCCCATTCTCAGGGAGTCATTCCTTATAATAAATAGTTTTTAAAAAGGAAGAAAAAAAAGTTCCACAAAACAAACCAACATATTTTAAAATCTGATTGTATATGCTGAATTCCATCTCCTCAGGTCTACCTCTCCCCCACCCCCAAATCTCCACTCTTCTGCAAAGGAGATAGGCAGATATGCCTTCTCTAATTTTTTCTTTAGAGCTAAATGTGGTCATTATGGTTTTATAGTATTCCGTTCCATATTTATAGTATTCCATTTCAATTGCTTTGTTCTTTCCATTTACACACACACACACACACACACACACACACACACACACACACATACACACACACAAAATATTATATTATATTGCTTTCCTGGTCTGCTTACTCACTTTGCATTAATTCATAAGTCTTTCCATGTTTTTCTATATTCATCATGTTCATAGCTTCTTACAGCAAAGTGATATTCCATAATTCTCTCATACCACAATTTGTTTAGCAATTCCCCAATTGGTCACCTACTATTTCTAGTCTTTTGCTATCACAAAGAGCACTGTTATAACAACTTTGGTGTATAGAAGGTCTTCCCTTTTGCCAATGATTTCTTTTGAGTAGATGCCTAGCAGTGGCCTCTCAGTCAAAGTTAATGGATACTGCAATAATTTTCTTCGCACAATTATAAATTGCTTTCTACATAGTTGTATAAATTCGGTTTCACCAACAATGCACAAGCATTGTTTGTATTTCTATGGCCCCACAACAAAGACTATCCATCTTTTATTATCTTTGACAATTTGTAGGTATGTGGTGAAACCTCAGGGTTGTTCTGATTTACATTTTCTTATTATAAATTATTTCACAGAATTATAAGATCATGGATTTGGAGCTGGAAGAGACCTTAGAGGCCATCAAGTCCAACCCTTTATTTTGCAAATGAGGAAAATGAGACACAGAGGCAGTAAGTGATTTACCCAAGGTGATACAGCAACAAGTTTGAAGTGAGTTTTGAACTGAAGTCTTCCTGATTCTACGTGTAGTGCTTTATCTACTACTCTATGCCACCTCTTTGAAACATTCATACAGTTGTTAATAGTCTGCAACCATTTTGAGAACAGTTTGTTCATATCCTTTGACCATTTACATATTGGTGATGGCTTATGGTCTTCTATCTTTCTGTTAAATGTCTATATATCTTGAATATCAAGAATGATGGTATCACAGGATCAAATATTTAGATATTTGATACAAAGATTTTTCTCCCAATAGACCAATTCATTTCTCTCCTAGTTGTATTACTTTGTCCATACAAAAGCTTCTCGATGTCATGTAATCAAACTTACCTATTTTATCTTTCATAATAACCTCTATCCTTATTTGCCTCCTAAAGGTGTATATGAACTGACACAGTATGAAGTGAGCAGAAGCAGAAAACAATGTAACTAAAACATTGTAAAGAGAAACAAATTTAAAGGACTTGAGGACTATGATCAATGAAATAACCAACCACAGTTCTAGGAGACTGTTGGTGAGGCATGCTACCCAATTGACAAAGTGATCATGGGCTGACAAGACAGAATTTCTATCAGACCAGTTTCCAGTTTTCCTACCAGTTTTTATCAATTAAGAGTTCTTACTTAGGTCATTTATCTTTTCAGGTTTATCAAATACTGGGTTACTGAATTCCATTATTTCTAAATGTGAAGTCACAGGAGTGGAGCCAAGATGGTGGAGTAGAAACAGGACCTGGTGCAGCTCCAGCTTCCACCTCCTCCAATACATGTAAAAAAAATGACTCTAAACAAACTTTAGAGCTACAGAACCCACAAAGTGACAGAGAGAAACAAATCTCCCACTAAAGGAAGCCTTGCAGGCTGGCAGAAAGGGTCCATTGCAGCGTGCTGGGAGCCAAGCCCAGTCCCGACTGAAACATGGTTTTAGCCCTAGGGTGGCTAGACCAGAGGTGGCTGGAGCAAACTGGAGAGTGGATCACCAGCAGCTGTGGTGGTTTCTAGGCTTCCCAATCCACAAATAACAAAGAACAAAGTAAAAGGTCAATGTGGAACTTTGTTCAAACAGGGGGAGCATAGTCTGACTGCTACCCCAGGAGCAAGAAGCTAAGAAGGCACAGTGGCTGCAGCCATTGCCCGATGGCTGCTTCCAGAACTCCTGGCCTGCAGACTGTAGGGGGACCAAGTGACCATTCAGAGGGTAACAACTCTTGCTGTGACCTGCTTGGATCTAGATCACGGTCTTTGGTAGTAGTCCTGGGGAGTGTGACCAGTGAGCCACAGTGTGCAGGCGCTGTAGAGAGGGCACCCATCTAATAGCTTCAGCAGCTGCAAAAACCCCAGCTATTTGGGACACAGCTCTCTCCATTTTGGAAGCAGAGTTCTACACTGGCAAAGAGCTCAAAAGTCAAGTAATTGGCTGCCAATATGAGCAAGCAAGGGAAATACAAACAGGCGATAGACTCCTTTTTTGGGGACAAAAAGGATCAAGGCACAGAGTGGGAAGATGACAGTGAAGTCAGAACTCCTGTATCAAAAGCCTCAAAGAGGAGGGGCGGAGCCAAGATGGCGGAGTAGAAACAGCTCGTCCAAGCCTCTCTGCCCCCAGATTCTCCACAAACTATGTAAAAAAGGACTCTGAAAATCTTCTGGAGCCCCAGCACCCACAGAACGACACAGAGAAGCTAACCTCCCGTTGAGGACAGCCCAGCACCCTGCAAGAAGGACCAGCGCAGTGGTCTGGGAGCCGGCAGCGCGCAGAGCACAGGAGCCGAGCCGAGCCCAGGTCCACGTGAGCCGAGGTTTTAGCCCCAGGGCGGCAGGGCCAGCAGCCGGCTGGAGGAACCCCAGAACACCAGGAACTGTGGAGATTCCAGAATTATCAACATAGACTTGCCTAGGACAAAGTAAGAGGTTAGTGTCCTATGGACTTTGGGACCTGTATTTGGGGAATGCGTCAGCTCCCTCCCCTGGGGGCTAGAAGCCGCTGAGGAGACACGCCATTTTGTAGTTTTCAGAGGCATTTCCGGCTCCCAGCCTACAAATCGTGGGGAGATCCAGCGATCAGTCTTGGGGGGTAATCGCTCTTGCTTTAACCTCCCTGGATCTGGATTGTGATCTAGGGTGGAAGTTGTGGGTGGGTTTACAGCTTGCCAGAAACGGAAGTTGCCCCCCACACGTTCGGGACGAAAATTCCTCTATCTGGCCTTAAAGCCATAGTGTGGCAACAAGCCCAAAAGTCAAGTAATTAAGTGGCAACATGCCAAGGCAAAGGAAACAGAAAAATGCAACCCTAGACTCCTATTTTGGGGGCATAGAGCGGGAAAAGGACTGTGAGGTCAGAAGTCCTGCTCCAAAAGCCCCAGGGGAAAACATGAGTGGGTTGCAGGCCATAGAGGACCTTAAGAAGGACTTTAAAAATCAAATAAGAGAAGTGGAGGAAAAATTGGAAAGAGAAATGAGAAGGATGCAGGAAAAGTATGAAATGAGGGTCAACAGCCTGACTGAGGAAAACAACACCTTAAAAAATAGACTAACTCAAATGGCTAAGGAGGCCCAAAAGGGCAATGAGGAGAAGAATGCCTTAAAAAGTCGAATTTGCCAGATGGAAAAAGAATCTCAAAAGTTCACTGAGGAGATCCATTCCTTCAGAGTTAGACTGGAGCAAATGGAAGCTAATGACTTTATGAGAAATCAAGATGCTGTTAAGCAGATCCAAACAAATGAAAGATTAGAAGGCAATGTGAAATATCTCATGGGAAAAACCACTGACCTGGAGAATAGATCCAGGAGAGACAATTTAAAAATTATTGGACTACCTGAAAGCCATGATCAAGGAAAGAACCTAGAAATCACCCTTCAAGAAATTCTCAAGGAAAACTGCCCTGATGTTTTAGATCCAGAGGGCAAAATAGAGGTTGAAAGAATCCACCGATCACCTCCTGAAAAAGATCCCAAAAAGAAAACTTCCAGAAATATTATAGCCAGGTTCCAGAATCCCCAGATCAAGGAGAAAATACTACAAGCAGCCAGGAAGAAACAATTTCAATATTGTGGAAACACAATCAGAATAGCCCAGGACCTGGCAGCTTCTACACTGAGGGATCGAAGGGCATGGAATATAATATTCCAGAAGGCAAAAGAACTGGGAATGAACCCAAGGGTCACCTACCCAGCAAAACTGAGTATTTTGTTTCAGGGGAAAATATGGTCATTCAGTGGAATAGAGGACTTTCAAGCATTCTTGAGGAAAAAACCAGAGTTGAATAGAAAATTTGACATCCAGACGCAAGAAGTAAGAGATGCCTGAGAAGGTCTGAGTAAAAAGATGGATGAGGCCAACCTCCCTTCAGGCTGCTGAAGGAAGAGACTCTGGGAAGGCATGAGAAGAGCAGGCAGTCTCCAGCATGTTCCCATCTATTCCTAGCTTGCTACACTAAAGACATCAATGAAGTTCCCCTTGGGTAAGACCTGAGACTCTTTTTGTTGTTTGAGCTGAGTTACCTTGCTCTCAATGGGAGAGTTCCTTCACTCTGTATTGTCTGGTATATATTCTTCCATGGGTACTTTATCTGATTTTCGTTTTGCTACTGATATGAATAAAGGGTTTTGTTTTGTTTTGTTTTTTATAAAAAAAAATAAAATAAAAAAAAGCCTCAAAGAAAAACATGAATTGGTTACAGGCCATGGAGGAGCTCAAGAAGGATTCTGAAAATCAAGTCAGAGAAGTGGAGGAAAAACTGGGAAGAGAAATGAGAATGATGAAAGAAAATCATGAAAATCGAGTCAACAGCCTGCTAAAAGAGACCCCCCAAAAATACTGAAGAAAATGACACCTTGGGGCGGCTAGGTGGCTCAGTGAATAGAACACCAGCCCTGGAGTCAGGAGAACCTGAGTTCAAAATCTGGCTTCAAACAACACAAAACTAGCCGTGTGACCTTGGGCAAGTCACTTAACCCCCAATGCCCTGCCTTCCCCCCTCCAAAAGAGAGAGAGAGAGAGAGAAAGAGAGAGAGAGAGAGAGAGAGAGAGAGAGAGAGAGAGAGAGAGAGAGAGAGAGAATGACACCATAAAAAATAGACTAAATCAAATGGCAAAAGAGGCCCAGGAAGCCAATGAAGAGAGGAATGCTTTAAAAATCTGAATTTGCCAGATTGAAAAGGAATTTCAAAAACCCACTAAAGAGAATAACTCCTTCAAAATTAGATTGGAGCAACTGGAAGCTAATGACTAGAAATCAAGATACTATAAAATAGATCCAAACAGATGAAAAAATTAGAAGGCAATGTGAAATATCTCATTGGAAAAACCACTGACCTGGAAAATAGATCCAGGAGAGATCATTTAAAAATTATTTGTCTTCCTGAAAGCCATGGTCAAGAAGGGAGTCTAGACACCATCTTTCAAGAAATTATCAGGCAGAATTGCCCTGATGTCCTGGAATGGGAGGGCAAAATAGAAATTGAAGGAATTCACTGATCACCTCTTGAAAAGGATCCCAAGAGGAAAACTAGGAATATTGTAGCCAAATTCCAGAGTTTCCAGGTCAAGGAGAAAATATTGCAAGCAGTCAGGAAGAAACAATTTGAGTATTGTGGAAACACAAGACCTAGCAGCTTCTATATTGAGGGATTGAAAGGCTTGGAACATGACATTCCAGAGGTCAAAGAAGCTAGGACTAAAACCAAGAATCATCTACCCAGCAAAACTGAGTATAATGCTACTGGAAAAAAAATATGGTCTTTAATGTGAAGTCACACTTTAAATAATATGTGGACAATTCAAAAGGATTCCAGAGTAAAAGAATTAAAGTTATTGAATAGGTTTTCAGAGAAAAGACTGCAATAACTGAGAATATTCGATCTTAAGGAGAAATGTATTCATTTACAACATCCTAGATAATTCTAACAATCAGAGTCACAACCTGAACTTAAAGAGATCACAGCACAGAAGTCATCTACTCTATCGTGTATTCAAAGAGAAATCCCATCCGCAGCATTTCCAAATTGTTGAAGAATTATGCACTTCAGTATAAAGATCAATGGATATACCCAGGAGATATGGCAATGGACAATGGCAATAGCTACATGTATATCACTGTACAAGTGGCACAGGCCACCCCGCTGGGTTTCAGTCTCTTCACTGCCAAATTCCAATGCCTAAAACTGATAGCCTTTTCTCCCTCATCCTTCTTGACCTGTCTGCAACATCTGACAGTGGTGGTTCCTCTCTCTCTTCCTATTCTTTCTCCTCTAGGTGGCCATGACATTGTTCTCTCTTCATTCTCCTCTCTGTTGGACCAGTCCTCAGTCTCCTTTGCTGGTCTTTCATCTATTTCACACACCTTCACTATGGGTGTATCCCAAGACTGTTCTGGGTCCTCTTCTCTTTTCTCTCTCCACTCTACCTTGATGACCTCATTGGCTTCCAAGAATTTAATTATCATTTATGCAGATGACTCCTGGATTTTTATTCCTGGCCCCTTCCCAGAGCTCCAGTTGTTCATCTTTAACTATCTATTGGACATTTAAAGCTGTATATCCCATTAACATCTCAAAATCATTATGTCCAAAATAGAATACATTTTCTTAACCCCCAGAACCCACTCCTTTCCCAAACTTTTTTGTTTCTATTGTGGAGGCCACTATTGTTCTAATCATCTAGCTTCCCAACTTTGTTATCATTCTCTCAACCCCTCTGTCACTCAGCACACCCATCCAATTGGTTGACAATGCTTCCTGTTTTGATTTCCACATTTCTTGCGTCCATCCTCTTTCCTCTATTTATTCAGCTACTGCCTGAGTTCAGGCCCTCATCACCTCTCACCAAGAATATTAACAGCAGCATTCTGACTGATTTCTCTGATGCAAGCCTCTTTCCACTTCACTCTATCCTCCACACCACCAATAAAATTATTTTCCTCAAGTGTCATTGCCCTGTTCCAATCAATCCTTACTGTCTCTAAGATCAAATATAAGCTTCTGCATGGCATTTAAAGCTCTTTACTACCTAACTCCAACCTACAATTTGGGCTTAAATCATTACCTCACCCAACAAACCCCTCATATTATAACTTCTCACAGTAAATGCCAACTCCACTGTTTGGCATTTAAACTATGAAACATTCTAGTCCCATTCTTTCTTTTCAGCATTATTACACATGACTTCCTTACTCTAGCCAAACTGGCTCTTTCAGTTCTTCACACAATACTCCATCTTTCATCTCCATGCCTTTGTACTGGCTGTCTCCCATGCCTACATGCACTACATCTTACTCTTAAAATCTCCCTTGTTTCCTTCAAAACTCAATTCAAGCACTATCTTCTACATCAAACTTTTCCTGACCTCCTCTTCTGCTCCCACCCCTATCTCAGGGTTCTCCTTCCTTCAAAATGTATCAATTTATACAGAGTATCCCAAAAGCAGATGGCACAGTGAATAGAGAGTGCCAAGCCCAGAGTCAGGAAGACCTGAGTTCAAATCCAGTCTCAGACACTTAACTAGCTGTGTGATCCTGGGCAAGTCACTTTATTGTTCACCTCAGTTTCCCCATATGTAAAATGGTGACAATACTGGAACCTACCTCTCAAGGTTGCTGTGAGGATCAAATGAAATAATAATTGTAAATGTTTAGCATAGCATATGGAACATTTGTTTCAGTTATGTCTGACTTGTGTGACCCCATTTGGAGTTTCCTTAGCAAAAATACTGGAGTGGTTTGCCATTTCCTTCTCCAGCTCATTTCACAAATGAAGAACAGGGTTAAGTGACTGGCCCAGGATCACACAGCTAGTATCTGAGGCTAGATGTGAACTCAGGAAGATGAGTCTTCTTGAATCCAGGCATGGCACCTGGATTCCATACAATATCCATTGTACCACCTACCCGCCCCTGGCACAATTATTATCTTTGTATAACACACACTGTGTCATTTGATATAAGCCCCTTCAGCATAGAAATGATTTTATTTTTGTCTTTATATTACCTACATCTAGCACAGAGTGCCTGACTCATCAGTAGATACTTAACAAATGTTTGTTGACTGATTCATCCATTCGTGTATAAAATGGGGACAATTATACTTGCACTACAAATCTCACAGGATGTTCTGAGTATCAACTGAGATAAGAATTATGGGAGCTCTTAGTAACTTTACAATGCTATCTATACAAATTTAAGGGATTATTACGTGCAGGATAAATAAGAATAATTAACAGAGGGAAGGCACTAGAATTAAAAGCAATCAGGGAGACTCCCTGTAGAAGGCAGGATTTTGGATGAGATTTGAAGGAAGCCAAGAAGGTCACTAGGCAAAGATGAGGAGGGAGAGTATTTCAGGCATAGGGGACATCCAGAGAAAATGTCTGGAGCTGAGAAATGGAGTGTCTTATTCATGAAACAGCCAGGAGGCCAGTCACTGGATCAAATGATATGTGGCAAGGAGTTAAGAAGACAGAAGGGGGTGGGAAGATAAGGTTACAAAGAGCTAGGAATGCCAAAGAAAGGAGTTTCTATTTGATCCTGAAGGTGATAGGGAGCCACATGAGTTTATTAAAGAGAGAGAGTGAAGTGGTTAGACCTGTACTTTTAGCAGGTAAATGGAAGATGGACTGGAGTAGGTAGAGAAAACTGTGGCAGGCAGATCAACCAGCAGATTATTGTAATAGTTCAGGCATGAGGTCATAAGGGCCTGCACCAAGGTGATGGCAGTGTCAGAGAAGAGAACTGGGACTATTACCCTGTCTCATCTCTCTAGGTAGACTAAAAGGCTCACTGAGGGCTGACCACACCAGGGTTTTGTGTCTTGTCCAGCAGGATTAATAAACAGGAATGTTCATTAAGATCATCTGATAGTCCAATCCTCTCATTTTATAGAGGAGGAAATCAAGACCCTGAAATAGAGACACCCCCCCACACACACACAATTTATACAATAATAAGATTATTGTAAAGAAAAACAACTCTGAAGACTTATGAACTCTAATTAACACAATGACCAACCACAAGTCCACAGGACTTTGTCAAACATGCTACCCATCTCCTGATAAATAAAGGATGGAATTAGAGTGCAAATCAAGAGCTTGTTGTTTGGGGGGTTCTTTGGGACATGGCCAATGTGGGAATTTGTTTTGCCTGACTATATATGTTTGCAACAAGGGTTTTGTGTGTTTGTTTGTTTGTTTGTTTGTTTTATTATTTCTCAATGTTGGTGGAAGTAGGAAAGGTTAGAAGAAAAGATTTAAGACTTTAAAATAAAATTGAGTGGGGAAGGGGGAAAGAAGGTAGTGTGAGGATTTGTTGTCTTAGTTTATTAAGAATAGTAAACTTCTAATGTATGATTCTAGATATATGATTGTGTCTTTCTAGGTATCCAGGAGGTGCTAATTTTTTGGAGCCTATTTTGGAACCTCTATTATATAATCTTCACCAGTCAATAAATCCAAACTCCTTAAAGATAACTTTCTTGTAATTTCTAATAGCAATGACCCAGTTCTGATCACCTTTTCATTTCTATAAACAAATATGCATGACTTAGACATTCATTTAATACTTTTTTGCCAATATATTGCTGGTTGCATTTATATGGATGTTATCTATGGAGCACCATATGTATTCCCCTCCTGAAACTCAGTCCTTTTATAAGTGCTATCCAGAGATAAAACACTTTGGGTTCCATTTCACAAACCTAATGGCATATACCTATTATCAGTCTTTATTATTGCTTAATGAAGTAAGATCTGTTGGTCCCAAAAATATTTCTAACCCATCTATTACACGCTCGGAGAACATTCTTTAATCCTTTTCTTCCTTTCTGATGAACTATTAGACTATTATAGCCTTAGGATAAGTCATGGGTTTCATTAAAATTTAATGGCTTTTTGCTTGCACAACTTCTAAGATCCATTGTAGTCTCTTCTATTATGCCAAAAGTATATGGTAAGACTGTTATTTTGTAGAGGTTAATTGCTCTAAATGTCTTTTTCCTATAAAGGTTTAACTTCAGAATGTCAGTCAGTACCTCAACATAAAAGGCCTCAGCTTTCTCCTAGGGAGTTTTATGCTTGATGTGTCTTACCTGGAGAAGACCAAGGTATTTGTAACCATTTTCATCTATGGTTCAATTTGACCTTCAGATTTAATATCAAGGGTTTTTTGTCTCTATTTTCCCTTTATGCACATTAAGAATTCTCTACTTTCTGGGTCTAAATAATATTTTGATATTGTTTTATATTTTCTTTGAAATGCAGTAACTTTAATCTGCTTTTCAGCAGTGTGTATAACTTGATGTCAATGATATATATCAGGTGACTAATATGGTATTTTGTAGAGATTCCTCTTTGACTTGAAAGGTATACTTAGTTTTATTCAGAAATTATGATGATGATGATGATGGATTTAAAGTTAGGTAGAATTTGGTGGGGGGGTTTAAATGTTCTCCCTGGAAGATGACAGGACAGATTTAGACCACAAAGGGACCTCAGAGGACATCTAGTCCAATAACCTCATTTTACAAATAAAGAAATATCTGGCTGGTGAAGTGACTTGCCCAGAGGTAGGGACTGAGCTCAGGTCCTCAGACTCCAAAGCTAGTGCTCTTTCCACTGTACTATTCTGCTTCATTTTATATAAACTTTTGCTGATGTAGTGGTGGCAATTTTTAAATCAAGATCAATTTTCTAAATGGATATCAAATACACTAATTCTTGGATCTATTTAATATATTTGTAGTACATGACTAAGCCATGAATGTGGAATTGGGTCAAAGGCAGCAGCAATCAATTACTATGATGTAAATGTTATGATGCCTTTCAGTAGCTTGTTCAATAAATCACCAAATCATTAATAAGTTGTTCTTTATATGTAACTCTGAGATTTTTTGGCATACTCTTTCTCCTCTTTAGCCAATATATTGTTTTCTTATAATGTTTACAGACGTTTTTTTTAGTGTTACAAGCTGTAAATGCTTTGTGAAAAGTATATAAACATGTACTTTGGCCCATATTTGGAAGGTCACTGGTGTGTTCTCATCTTTTGATGAGATAATTTTGGTAATAAATATACACTGCCTTCTGTTAAGAAAAAGATGAGATCAGCCTTGAATTTGAAAGGAAGTTAGTAAGTGCTTTGCTAGTAATTAATGGGCCACAAAAACCACTTACTTCAGTTAATAACTCTGGATCCTATTCAGACCCATACCTTTTTAAGTTTTATAGAAAAGCTGCTTTACAAAGTAGTTCTTCAGTTATTTCCCTTGACAAAAATGTTTCGTGGTTCATTATAATAATAGTACACACTCTCCTGTTTTTTGTTTGATTCAACTTGCATTTTTGTTATAGTAGACTTCTTACAAGCATATGGATGACAAGAATTACCATATCCTCCTCCTGGGGGGCTTTCTATCTTAACTGATCTCTTTGCTTCTCAAGTAAAACTTTTTATTTAATTTGTTGTTTGTATTGTTTTAACATCCAGTGTTGCTATAACTTTTTTATTTTTGCTTTCAATTGCTGATAAAGGGAATATATAATTTCTCATATATTTGTTTTCCAAATTCTGTTTCTTTTTTGTTTCCTTTAACAGAGCAACACAGAATTCATGTTTTCTCTTTCATGTACTGGAAAGATACTGAGGTGTTGTTCCACTGTCTATTCACAGATCTTCAATAGATCTCTCAGTTACCTTTTGCCATAATGATGTTTGGAAACTGTTCTTAAGAATATTCCTTGATAGTACCAACTTTCGTCTTATGATTCTTTCCATGGCAACAATCACAGCATACACTTCTGAGTTCAGGTCCTGAATGTTTTTATACTGTGTGTCAAATATTATGGGAAAATGCATTTTTCATAATGGTTATGTCAATATCAGCTTTTAAAAATTAACCTGTTCTAGCATAGTTGGGTTATTAGTTGAATTTATGCTCTCAAACCTAAAAAGGGCTTTAAGAAATTCCAGCCCAAGTATGCCCATTTCCTTTTCAGTAATATTTAAAAAGGTATTATTTTATCATCTAATTTATTATTAAGTATAGTTTTTGAAGTTCTGTAATAAGTAAAGATTTTCAATGATTTCAGGTTCCTCAACTTTTCCTTCAGATTTTAGTAATTCCTCAATTTCATATTTTATTTCATCTGATCTAGGCTTAAGGGAATTCATTTTTTATGATTTATCTTATTGGCTAATAATACTTTATTGTGTGACTTTAGAACTGAGGATATCATTGACAAACCACAAGAGGAAGCATTGATTATAATTATTAAGAGGTTTCCATTTTTATTAGGACAAAATACTGTAACATAATGAAAATATAAATATCTTCAGTTCATTTCATGTGCACTCATGGTTTGTCTACTTTATCATTCACCTCCATTGGCATTGAAACATTTACATCAGTCAGGGTATTAGCATATCTGATTTGTTCCAGTGTACTTTGCCTTCTTGTGATATAAGAACATGAAGGAGCACCACCTGCTTCTCTCAAGCTAATCATCAAAACAGTTTTTAATAGGGTCAGCCTGCAACACTATGCTGCCCCTCCTCCTTCTTCGACTCTTAGAAGCAAATATATTATTGTGAATAGATGTTATCCCAACTAGTGGCATCACCAAAGTCTAATTCAATAGCATTTCAGGCCTCCTGCCATGCTTTCACAGCTACCTTAATGGTCTCAGAACATAAAATGTTAATCCCTGATGTCTGACTGTACCCCATCTCCCCTACCCCAAACATTACAAGCAGGAAAACTAGTAGAATTTTGAGTTACTTATTACTGTTAATGTTAAAAATTAGTCAAAATCTTGGGGTGGCTAGGTGGCACTGGAATAGTCCTGGAATCAGGAGGACCTGAGTTCAAATCCAGCCTTAGACACTTAACACAAAAACTAGCCGTGTGACCTTGGGCAAGTCAACCCCAACTGCCCTACCTTCCCCTCCTCAAAAAGCAAAAAAATAAAAAAATTAGTCAAAATCTGAACCCATGTTTTGCGATTACAAATCCAATACCCTTTTCATTACATCAGTTTCCAAATATGCAATTATGTCAGTAGTTGGGTGACATTTTACTTCCACCAAGTACAAAGAGGAATAAAAAAGATTACTGATATTCCAACTCTGCAACTTACTCCTTGTGAAATCCTAAAAAATCACTGAACCTCTCACTCTAAGCCTTTGTTTTTCATTTGCCAAATGAAAAGTTTCAAGGAGATAACAACTAGATCTATAATACTACCGTGTTTGTCTCCTGGCTCCAACATTTATTGAGCAATGTAAGAGAATGAAAGAGGGGAGAAGATGCAAAGAGAAAAACCAGGTATCTTAGAATTCTAGTTATTTTAATAATCTCTCTGTTCTATATTCCTACCATGGACAAACATCATACATAACAAGACACTAACAACCATGGAACAAGCATATTCATTTCAAATGCAAATTTTGAGGAAGAAATCATATTTAATATTAAAAGAGAACCAGACAGGCCAAAATGCTGAACTCACATTATTGCAGAACCTTAAGAGTTAGAAGGGACCTTAAAGATCACATAATCTACATCTTAACAAGCACACCCCCCATAACATACCCAACAAGTAGTCATTCACTTTGCTCAAAGACCTTCAGTGAAAAAAAATCCTTTATATGAACAAATAATTCTCAAAAGAATTGCAAAACATTTACAACACAAAAATTATTCCAAATCATTAATAATAAGAAAAATCAAAATCAAAACAACCCTGAGGTTTTACCTCATTCCATGCAAATTGGCAAAAATGATGAAGAATGGCAACAGTCAATATTAGAAAGGTTATAAAGTAACAGGCATATTAAAGCATTGTTAGTGGAGCTATGAAATGGTACAATCATCTTGGAAAGTGACACAAATAAAGTGATTAAAATGTCCACGCCCTTTGAACCAGAAACTCCATTATTGGGCATATATCCCAAGGAAGCCATCAATAAGAAAAAAAAATCCCCATATATTATTCCAAAATATTTATAGCAGCACTTTTTTGTGACAGCTAAGAAGAGGGAACAAAGTAGATGCCTATCAATTGGGGGATGGCTAAATAAATTATGGTACATGAATGTTATGAAAAATTTATTTTTGCTGTAAGTAATGATGAATATGATGAACATAGAGAAGTATGGCAAGATCCATATGAAGTGATGCAGAGTGCAGTAAGCAGAGACAAGGAACACAACATGCACAGTAACTACAACAGTATTAGTGGGAAGAGTTACACATCAAAACATCAACAGTAAATGTAACAAAAATTATAAATATCAAGCAGGACTGAAAGGAGAGGTATGAGAAGACACTCCCAACCAATCTCCTTTGTGGCAGTGGAGGTCCATAGATGCTGCCCATTACTCATGTTTTCACACTTTTTCAATGCAGCAGCAATCAGCTGTGCTGATTTTGGGGGGTGGGGGAGTGTCTTTAAAAAAAATACTATTCATATAGGATGGCTCCCTAGGAGGGAAGGAGAGACTAATGTAGAATAACTGTGGTGATATAGGAAACAGAAAATTCAATTTAAAGCTTTGTAAAAAGAAAGAAAGAGAATCCTTTACCTCCAAGGCAAGCCACTGCACTTTTGGAAATATCTACTAGTTCATTTCATCAAGAATAACTCTGCCTCTTTGCAAGTCCTACCCATTTCTACTAGTTTTGTTTTCTGGGATCAAGAACAAATTTAATCTCTCATTCACAGAACAGCCTTTCAAACAGTCAAGATAGCTCCATGCCCCACATCGATATCTTCTCTTCTCCAAATATTCTCACTTCCTTCACCCGATACTCATATAGCATGGCCTATGTCTCCCTCACTATCCAGGTTACCCCTCAACCTTCCCTGACATACCAAATGGTTAATATCCCACCCAAAAGTCTTATCCCTCTAAAAATGAAATCAGGTTTGCATCAGAGAGTAAATTAGTTAAGTATTTCACCAGTAATTGATGCACCACCCTGAAACCCTTAATAAATATGGATTCTATGCAAACCATTATGATATAAAATGATTATTATTTCCATTACTGATTTCCATTACTTACTAGTAAAATGCTAGGACCAAAATTGAATACCTAATGTGGTTAAAAACAAAGTACAACCAAAATTATCGCTTCTTTCATTTTTGGATACTGTCTCTCCTAAGACTGCACTGGTTTTTTCTTTTCTTTCCCTTACTAGTTATACAATTTTTAAACAGTGTAACAAATAATACAAAGACATATTTAAATATTTTAACAGTATATCAAAGTGAGAAAGATTATAGCTAGAATCCCCTCCAACTATCATCTTCAACTGCAGATTTCAAATCTGGGGAGACAGTCCCATCATTCAACTCTTTCAAAATCAAAGTCATAATCTCTCAAAAATTCTCTTCATAATGTTTCTTTACAACACAGGAGTTAAATGCCTCCCCCCCCCCAAAAAAATGTCTCATTAGACTCTCTCTTCTTGACAGCTAACTAAACTGGCAATTAGACAGCTCAGTGGATAGCGCTCTGGGTCCCGTGTCAGAAGATCTGAGTTCAAATCCAACCTCACACACTCAGTAGCTGTGTGACCCTGAGCAAGTCACTTAACTACTGTTTGCCTCAGTTTCCTAATCTGTAAAATGGGGATAATAACAGCATCTATGTCAGGGGTTTTTGTGAGGATCATATGATATAACTGTAAAGTATCTGGCATAGTACCTAACACATAAGTGCTACATGTAAATGTTAGTTATTATTGTTATCATTATTATTACTCCTTTTAGCTCTCTGTCTCCTTACACAGGGGCCTCTCCAGCTGTCACACTTAACAGGAATGACATCTGAACTTCCAGTTTTCTTATAGACTCCTCATAAATGATAATTTAAAAAAAATTTTCACTCAACAAAAATTTATTTTCTTTCACTCCTAACTTCCACTCAACTTGGAAAAAAAAATCCCTTTAAACAAAGATGCATCATCAAGGGGAATGATTTCCCACATTGGCTATAGCCAAAAAAAATGTTGCCTTCTGCACCTTAAGTCCATTACCTCTCTGCCAGAGGACGGGTGGCATTCTTCATCACCAGCTGTCTGAAATCATGGCTGGTCACCACATTGATCAGAATTCTTAAGTTTTTCAAAGTTGTACAATGTTGTTGTTATTCTCCTGGTTCTGTCTGATTAGTTCATACAAGTCTTCCCAGGTTCTCTGAAATCATTTCATCTTTTCTGACAGAATAACAGTATTCCATTACACTTATATAATACATATTGTTTAGTTGTTTCCCAATTGATGGATAAGGGCTGCTATATTTTTATACCTATGAGTTCTTTACTTCCATCTTTAAATCTCTTTGGGATGGCCTAATGGTGTTATTGCTGGGTCATGCCCTCACTTTTTCTGATTACAGTATCATAGCACTGACTCATAGTTAGCTTTCATTCTGGAAAATACCCATGAACTTTTTGGTACAAACTTTCATCCAGGTATACTGCTGCTAGTCTGTATTTATTAAACTGATTTTTAAAAAACAAAACACTTTAATCAGGGTTTTGCATTTATCCTTATTAAAATTTTGTCTCTTTAGTTGATCTTTTTACTATGTAGCTAAAATATATTTCTTTCCCTTGCAATCACTGGGACTGCTGCTAAATTGTGAAACATCTCAAAGGTATCAGATCTATGTTTCCTAAAGTCTTCTCTGGACATTGCAGAATACTCTCTAGACTTTACATGGAAGTCCTTAAAGGGCTGAGGGTTCTGCTAGGAAAAATCGAGTAGTCAAGTTGGAAGAGACAGATTCTTCACAAATTACAATGTCAGAAATGAAAGGTACAGATACCAAATGAATATATATTCAGAAGAGACTAAAACAAAGGCCAAAAAAAATTTAGGGGACCAACAAGAAAAATGTTATCAAGAGAAACAAACACTCGGGGCGGCTAGGTGGCGCAGTGAGTAGAGCGCTGGCCCTGGAGTCAGAAGGACCTGGGTTCGGATGCGACCTCAGACACTTAACACACACAAACAAAAACCTAGCTGTGTGACCTTGGGCAAGTTACTTAACCCCAATTGCTCTCCAAAAAAAAAAAAAAAAAGCAAAAAAAAAAAAAAAGAGAGAGAGAGAGAGAGAGAGAGAAACAAACACTAGCCACAGGAATGAAAGCACTAAAAACTGAAGAATACAGGCCTTTCAGTCCCATGGTAAGGGTTTAGGAACCAAAGCCAAATGGGAAAAGTGAAGCACAATCCATTTACTGGGTACTTTTTACTGAAAGCTGGGGCCAAGGGGTTTCATTGCCTTTTAGATAGTACTACTTCAGAACAAGGTCCTTTGGCTATTTGAGTAGTTAAAGCCTCAGGATAAGTCCCCAAAAGAGAAGACATTTGTCTTATGGCAAATCTTGCTCTTTATTAAGTTTTATTACAGTGAGATTTTACCACATTATTACTTAACTACTAAAAAAAACAAATCAGGTGACAATTTACTGAGACCTAGATGACAAGGACATGAGGTTATGTGAAATCATTTGTCAAAAACTTTGGGCCCCAAACCATGATATTCATGTTCGTAAGGGAAGAAACAACTAACCTCTACATTCTAAAATAAAGTCACTACAATATGGCTTGAAATTAGAAAATACATAAGCAGTAATTTTTAATGGTCTTTATAATATCTGCATTTAAAGCAATGGTTTTTCATGTATGTATCTAGATTCTTGACCCCTTACTTCAGTCAAATTTTGAAATGAATGCTAAAGAATTTCAAGAAATCAGTGGTTTTTGGTGGTTGTGGTTGTTACTGTTTAAATCAAGATCTAGTACCTAGATTGAAAAGTCCACAAAATAAAGAATTTTTTAAAATTGCAGTGCTACTTGGGAAATCCTAGAAAATGAAATATGTAACTGTAGCAACAAAACTGATATTTTAAGGGAGTTGTATAGTCAACAATAGTCAACATTTATTATGCACTTACTATGCAACAGGAATATATTAAGCATTGTGAACACAAAAAAATATGAAAAATATGGTCCCTGTCCTCAAAGAGTTTATATTTGAATGGAAACAACATGCAAAAAAACTGAACATACAAAATACACACAGAAAGATAATCTAATCTCATAAAGAACCTACTTGGGGCATATAGGAGAGTAAACTGATAGAAAAGATCTCTCGTAAAAGGTGCAATTTAATCTGAGCCTTGAAAGAAGTCAAGGGGTTCAGGTAAGGAGAGAAAACATTTCACGCATGGGGAACAGTAAGGGAAAAGACACAGGGTAAGGAGATGGAGTGTCCTGTGCAAGAAATTACAAGATCAATATAGCTAGACTGTAGAATATAGGGAGAAGAGTAAGGAGTTTAATAAAAGAAATGACACAAAGCTGTAAAAGGCTTCAAAAGGAAAAATAATGAAAAGGCATATTTTTCAAACAAATACCTCACTAGAATTTGCACCTCCCCCCCCAAAAAAACACCGGAGCATATAAATTTATGGTATCTGACTTTTAAAGTTCTGTAGATTTAGAACTGGTAAGAAAATGGTTAATTTTTTTTCCATTCAAGACTAAAGGAATCTGCCAAAGCAGAAGACCAGGCCTGGGAGATCACATTACACTGGAGGAGGGGAATGGGGTGCAGGGAAAAGGGCTGAAAAGGAAAAGAAAACAAGTATTCTGAACCTCAGCACAGTGAAAGACCCAGCAGGGATTAGGAGGGACACAGAGGAGCCAATATTTATCCAAGTTATCTCCAGGGCAGTTGAAATGGACTGAAAAAGTATCTATGTATGACTCTCTTTTTATTCAAATACCCTCAGCAGCAGAGTTAAATGAGTATTTTGGTGAACTGTAAAAGGTCTTGAGAAGTAATGCATGACAATTCTAAAGTTTTTTTTAAAAGCCTGTGCCTTCAAAATGTCCAATCCCAATTTGTTTTTGTTGTCAAGGTTTAAAACAAACACATATAAGGCCTGATTGTCCACCCTTGGCATGTTCGATAGTAGCATTAAGTCTAAGAGAAGCCAAGGCACAGATGACAACAGGATGCTATGTTTTAAGTTTAAAGGGAGACATCTGGCATCATAACACTGCACTAAGGATGACATGGTTAACATTAAGAGAATCTGCTTTGTTAGGTTGGACTTCAGTAATAGCAGGAGGAAATAGGTCAACAACGGTCCACGAGTGACTTAAGAGAAATTACACATACAATTAAGGACTGTGTCCAATAAGGACTGGTCCTTTTGGTCTAAGTGACTTCTCTCTGAGAATTCTCTCCCATTTATCTTGTACACATCTCACTTGTACACAGCTGACTCCCTGCTGTCTTCTCCATTAGATTGTGAGCTACTTAGAAGGAGCCGTTTTCACTTCTCTTTGTCTCCCCAGTGCTTAGCCCCTGCCTGGCAGAGAGTAAACTCTTAATAAATGCTTGGAGACTCAACTTCAAAAAACCTGCCTTAGCAAAAGCACCGTTCTCAATTGATATTCTTCATCATGAACTGGTATACACTATATACATTTAACACAGCAACCACAAAATAGGATTTAATACCTAAGGTATGTATCATATTCCTTAAAGCAGCAATAATTAATATTTAGAGCTGTATAACCTGAAAAATAACCTAGTGCAATTTTAATACAGAATTAAAATGAACTCCTTAGTAAATACTAGGCAAGCAATTTCATTTCAATTTTACTTAACAAACAGAAAACCTCCTGAGGGCTGGTGAGAGGGAACCAAAGTCTATGTCCCTACAATAATTCATGTAATCCATTCCACCCATAACTAAGTATTTTTTCTTTTACAAATATGAGCCAGTAACCAAATATCTGAACCAGCTGTAGAGTTTCCACAATAATCAAGAAGAACAGGCCTATCTTAAGTCATTCTTTAACAGACAAGTAGTAAAAGGATATGAACAAAATTTTTTCAAAAGATGAATTGCAAATTATCAACTATCATTTGAAGTATTTCTCCAAATCATTAATAAGAGAAATGAACATTAAAACAACTCTGAAGCTTCGCCCGACAACCATAAAATTGGTAAAGATGAAGAAAAATAGTGAATGATACTAGCACTACTGGGGGTCTGTTCTAGAAAAGCAATTTGTAATTATGGGGGCGAGGAGGGGGACCACTAAATAATTCATCCCTTTTGACCCAGGGTAATCAACACTCCCCTCCACTGAGCATATATCCCCATATAGGGGATATATAGAGACAAAAACAGAAATAAAGGTCTCATATTCACCAAAATATCCATGGTACTGCTGCAGTTCCACCAACAAAAATAATGAAATAAGTGGAAGCCTACCAATTGAGAAGTGGCTGAATAAAGTGTGGCATATGAATGTAATGGAATATTATTGCTTAATACAAAATGAACTGAAGTATCATGAATTAAACCAAATGAGAATATACAAAATGTTTAAAACAACACTAAAAAGTAGGAACTCCAATTAATTGTAATGATCAATCTTAATCCAGGAGAATGAATACAAAAACACTCCTCCTTTCATGCGGGAAGGGCGTGGAATGCCTCTGGTTGTGAAATGAAGTATATACTGTCTGCCACATCACTCTATGGTTTAATTTTACCTGTTTTGCTTTGTTATAAGGGAGAGCTGGATTTGTTGCAGGCTGATTTATAGTCTGGTACGCCTCTATATTCAAGAATCCACTGGAAGTGTGAAATTTTGAGAAAATCACCTCAGAAAAACCTTTGAATTTTAGATTTGCTACTCAGGAAGATCTCAAAATTCCCTGGATGGTTTTTCTTGTTTTAGTACAATGAACATTTATTGTCTCAGACCATAGTAAATTAATTCTTTGCTAATTTCCAATGTGAGAACTTCAATAATAATGAAAAAGTTATCCACTGCCATGGCACCCATGTACAAAGGAAGCTATTTACCTAGCATGCTGCCTCAGAAGGCACTAGGACCTGTGACATGCTGAATCACGGAGGCACTCCCTCACCGGTATAATTAGCAGTGACTTGTAAATCCTGCCACCCTCTGCTATTATTTGTTTCACCACCACCAATCACTTCTTTGTCTCAGTGTCTTTTTTTGTCCCTCTCTCTTCTCTTCTGTCAGTTCCCTTTCGATCCAATGCTGACAGGGTTCTCTCATTCTTTTTCGTTTAACTCAGGGTGGCTAGGTGTTGCAGTGAATAGAGCATGGGCCCTGGAGTCAGGAGGACCTGAGTTCAAATCCGGCCTCAGACACTAACACAAAAACTAGCCGTGTGACCTTGGGCAAGTCACTTAACCCCAACTGCCCCTCCAAAAAAGGCAAAAACAAAAAAAAGTCTTACAAAATCTTAAGATTATAGGTAATTCTCACTAAAAGAATTTGGCAAATCTTTATTAGAAAGATACCCATCATTATCTTTTGCAGATAAATTGGAATCAGTTCCCTTGCTCTTCAAATTTTCTGGTGCTGGGCCATCATCTAAAATTGAGATAGACACAATGAGGAAGATAAAAAAATGAGCACCAAAAAGCACAGACATACAAAAAAAAATGCTTGAAAACACTTCCAAAATTTCTAAAATAGGCAACAGGTACCATAAGTTTTAATTAAAGAAAAACTGATTTCAAAAAAAAGAAAAGAACAACTAATTCAAGATAGTGAAGCTCTATTTTCGACCAATGGATAATTCTTGAAACTGCCACAAACATTTTTTTGCAAAAGTACATACCTGTCTGGGCAAGAGCATCTATATAACAATGTTTTCGTTCAAATTTTGACCTTCAAAGATCTCACTGTAAGTCATTTAAAAGGCATAGGTCAATACTTAGGTGTTAACTATAAAAATATCTAACAGAATTCAAGCTGAGAATTAGACAAGAAATATGGTTTTCACTATGAAAAGTGGCTGACTAAAAAAGTAGAAATATCAGAAAATAGAAACTTTGTAAAACAAAAACATAAATGTACAATTCCTGTTCCTACAAAGCCCAGGGAGCCTGATATGGGTCTGTGAGTCTTCCTCTTATCATTAAGAAGGAAGTCCAAGTTCTCAGAGGACCTAATTATACTTCTCCACTTACTTCAATATTTCATCCTCTAATCTAGATGATCTACCCAGTACTCTGAAGGTCTTCCTCTCCTGATTGATAATATCCTATAAGCAATCTCTGTAATATAACTTAATGAAACATGTTCTAAAATATTACTCCATTTTTAATTTTATTTTTAATTAATTGACAATTTTAGTTTTCAATGCCTGCTTCCATAAGATTTTGAGTTTCAAATTTTCTCCCCATCCCTTCCCTCCCCCCAAGACAGTGTGCAATCTGATACAGGTTCTACTTATTCCTATTAAACATATTTTCAAATTAGTCTTGTTGTAAAGAAGGATTAGAGCCAATGGGGGAAATCATAAGAAAGAAGAAACAAAAATAGAGAGAAAGAGCAAATAGTATGCTTTGATCTGCATTTAGACTCTATAGTCCTTCCTCTGGATGTGGATGGCATTTTCTATCATAAGTCATTTGGAGTTGTCTTAGATCTTCACATTGCTGAGAAAAGCTAAGTCTATCAAAGTCTATAAAAGTTGGTCATCACAATTGGTTATTACTGTGTACAATGTTCTTCTGGTTCTGCTTACTTCACTCAGCATCAGTTCATGTAAGTCTTTCCAGGTTTTTCTGAAGTCTGCCTGCTTATCATTTCTTATGGAACAACCATATTCCATTACATTCACATACCACAACTTTTTCAGTTATTCCCCAATTGATGGGCATCCCCTCAATGTCCAATTCCTGGCCACTATAAAAAGAGCTGTTATAAATATTTTTGTGCATGTGGGTTCTTTTCCTGTTTTATGATCTCTTTGGGACACACACCTAGAAGTGATATTGCTGGATCAAAGGGTATACAGAGTAGGGGCAGCTAGGTGGCACAGTGAATAGATTACTGGCCCTGGAGGCAGGAGGAGATGAGTTCAAATCCCGCCTCAGACACCTGACCCGCTTACTAGCCGTGTGACTTTGGGCAAGTCACTTAACCCCAACTGCCCTCCAAAAAGAAAAAAAAAGGGGGGGGGTTTATAGCCCTTTGGACATAGATCCAAATTGCTCTCCATAATGGTTGGATCAGTTCACAACTCCACCAACAATGCATTAGCGTCCCAATTTTCCCACATCTTCTCCAACATTTATCATTTTCCTGTTTTGTCATATTAGCCACTCTGAGTGAGGTACCTCAGAGTTATTATGATTTGCATTTCTCTAATCAATAGTGATTTAGAGCATTTTTTTCAAATGACTACAGATAAATTTCTTCACCTGCCAACTGCCTATTCATAGCCTTGACCATTTGTCAATTGGGTATCACTTCATTTTTAACCAATTCTAATGATCATAAGATACCTAGCCCAATTCTCTTGTTTTACAGAAAAAGAAACTGAGGCCCAGAAAAGTGAAATGTGTTGCTAAAGGTCATAAACTATTAAGTTTTGAATCCAGGTCCCCAGACTCCAAATCAAGTATTCTTTTTTTTTTAATGTATTGCTTTTTTAAAAACAGTATTTCTATATTTATCTCTGCTCTCACCCACCTTTGTAACATGTTAAGTGAAACTGATACACTGTGGATACACTATTCCACACCCCCAAAAAACCCTATCAACCTTCTGCTGACAAAAAAACATGCTTCATCAGTCTTCTGATTAATATTAACTGAATTTTTATTTTTTAGTATTTTCTTTCCATGAAACATATCTCTTGATTCTCCTTTCTTCATTCTATAGTGAAGTTATAGATAAATTCATACAAATCCTCCCTAGCTACTCTGAATAATTCAAATTTGTTTTTTCTTTCACAAAAAGTGCTACTTGTAACATGGGGCTCTCCTCCCTCTACTTCCCTCCCTCTTTAATCTCATTTTGTTATGTGCCTTGTAGTAGATGGACAGCTGGGTTGAAGGGTTCAAAAAAGTTTAGTGCCTTTTCTTGAAAAGCTCCAAAATGTTGGTGAACATGAATGGGTGAACGAGAGCAAAGCTCTACCATCAGTACATATTAAGAACTCCTGTATTCTATAGCTCATTCAGCATTGCTGGTTTAGGATTTGTTTGTTTTTACGTTTGCCAATTTAATGTGAGGTGAAACCAATGTTGTTACAATTTTCATTTCTCTTAGTGCAAATCAAGTATTCTTTGCAATGTAGTGAAGCAGAATGGTAGGATTCAAATCAAAGGAGAGACAGAACATTTAATAAGTGGACAGACACTATGTGCTAGCCACCAAAGATACACAAGAATAAAACTATTCCCACTTGCAAGTAAATTACATTTTAAATAGGAAGAAAGCAAGTCTCTATGTAAGTATAAACATAAGAGTTATAAAGCCAATAAATACAAAATAGTTATACCCAAAGAAGTTTGGTAGGGAAGGTACTTGCAGTTGGGTGGATTAGGAAAGGTTTTATGTAGAAGGTGGTACTTGATGTCCTGAAGACAGGGACTGTCTAAGGTGAAAGTGAAGTCCTGGGAACAGAGAAGCCAGAAGGAAGGGTCATAAGTAAGAAACTCAGAGAAGGCCAGTTTGCAATGAAAGGTGCAGGAGGGAGAGTCATGTCCAATGAGGCTGGAAAGATGGTTTGAGATCAGGTTATGAAGAACTTTAAAAGCTAAACATAAGAGTTTACATACTATCCTAGATCCAATGAGAAGCCATTGGAATTGACTGGGTAGGGAAGTCACATGGTCAGATCTATGTTTGGAAGTAGTATAGGTTGGAATGGGAAGACACCTGAGGAAGGGAGATCAATTAGAAGACTATTTTAATGATCTAGATGAGAGGCGACAAAGGCCTGAACTAAGGTGTTAACTGTGTGATAAAAAGAAGGGGCCAGATTTGAGAGATGTTGTAAAGGTAGATAATGGCAAGCTTTGGCAACTAACTGGATATGTTGGGTTGATGAACTGAATCATAAAGAATGATGCCTAGATTAACCTGGGAGACTAGAAAGATTCCTTCAGCAGAACTGAGTGAGTTTGGAAGTGTTGAGGGTGGGGTAAGGAGAAGATTTTGGATATTTTGAGCTTGAGATGTTTCTGAGACAACCAGTTTGAAATACACATTAAGCAATTAGTGATTCGGGACTGAAGGTCAGGAGAGAGACTTGGCATGAATATACACACAATGATATGTGTGTGGATATACATATATGTATGTATGTGTACATGTATGTGTGCGTGTGTACATATATATGTGTGTATATGTGAATCATCTGCATAGAGATGATCTTTAACTCATGGGAGCTGAGACAGTATGTAGGGAGAGGAAAGAAGAGGGCCTAGGACAGAACCTTGGAGAATACCTACAATTATGGGGTTGAATATGGGTGACAGAGGGGCAAAGGAGTCTGAGGAGCGGTCAGACAAGTGAGAGGAGAACTAGGAGAGAGTAGCATCATGAATAACCAGAGAGTTTAGAGTATCCAAAAGAAGAATGTAGTCACCAAGGTTAAATGTGGCAGATAGGTAGAGAAGGTTGGGAACTGAGAAAAGATTATAAGTTCTGCCAATCAAGAAATCATAGATAACTTTGGAAGGAGTATTTTCAGTTAAGTGATGGTAGAGAGCAGAATATAGAAGGTAGAGAGCAGAATATAGAAGAGTAATATGAGATTAGTAGAGACAGTAAATATAGATAGATTTTTCACAAAATGTGACTGAGAAAGGGAGGAAAGATATTGAACTTGAGTGAATGCGAAAGCCTAGTGAAGACTTTTTTATAGATGAGAGTGAGGGGTGAGCATGCCTTTGAAAGCAACAAAAAAGGAACCAGTAGGTAGGGAAAGACTGAATATTTGAGAGGGAGTGATAATTGAGTATACAATCAAACTGCTGGAGAGAACTGGAGGCAATGGTATCAAGTGCAGATGTAGAAGAGTCTGCCTTGACAAGAAGGGCCAACACTGTGAGAGACTGGAGAAGAAAGAGCAGAAAATAATGTCAAGGACCTTAAGATAAAGAAAATAGGAGAAATGGGAACTCAACAAGTATGACTTCGATGTCATCAGGAAAGTAAGAGATAAGGTCCTTAGTTGAAAGAAAAGGGATACAGCAGGCTTCACAAAAGATGAGAAGGTGTTGAAAAATTTCTGTGGGAAGTGAAACAGGAAATCAATTAGGGAGAAATAAAAGAATTACTTTATGGCATTAAAGCCCCAAATGAAATTGGATGATATAAATCTATTGATGTAACCCAGTTAGTAGAGTTCTTTAGTGCTTAGCACAGTGACTGAACATAATAAGTGCTTAATAAATGCTAAATGATTGACTGAATCTAGCTCTGACAATGAATAGTAGCTGAGAAGGCAATTGGTCCTCCTAATCCAGGTTTGAGTTTTAGCTAGAGATATATTTAAGGTATGATTGCAGAAGACTTTTTAGAATTTTTAAATTCCTATAATTTTAAAGTGTTTAGGGTTAAGCTCTAACATCAATCTTAAAGAAAATAACCTGGATAATAATTTGCTTATCAATAACCACAATTTATGAATTTTAAGCATCAAATTGGCACAGAGTAAAATGAGAAACAGCACAATTTATCCAATAACAATATTGTAAATAAAAACAATTTTGAAAGACTTTAGAACTCTGATCAACACAATAACTAACCATACTTCTAGAAGACTCATAATAAAAAACACTATTTGCTTCCTTCCTGACAAAAAAGACTCAGGGTGCAGAATGAGGCATGTATTTTTGGGGACATGGGCCAATGTGGGAATTGGTTTTGCTTGACTATGCGTATTTGTTACAAGAGTTCAGCCTTTCCCCATGGGAGTTGGAGGACGTGGGAAGGAGAGAAGATAGATTTTTGTTGAGTGAAAAAACCTAAATTTTAATTTAAAGAGAGAAAACTAAAATAATAAACATCACAAAAACAAGGAAATTTCAAAAGTTCTAGTTCAATCAACCAACAAGTCAACAACTGCAAAAATCACTGCTGTGCCAGAAACTGTGGAAATATAAAATGCAGAAACATTCATGGTCCCTACCATGAAAAGAACATCTATTCAGCCTTCTCTTCATTCTCTCCTTATTCTGTCTATAGTGGTTCTTGTTAAAATCTTGTTAAAATTAAAATTTTAATTATGTTTGGGGATCATAACACACAGATCAATGGAATATTTTTCTTTACTATCCTCCTTTCTTGGTTTGCAAATAAATTAAGAGTACAAATGAAACACTGCACTTGTCTTCCTGAAAGCTTAGGTCTACAGGCTCCAAGAGCCAATAACTAGCCTTCTCGTTTCTGGATGGATGACAATGCATGGGGATTTCTAGCAGGAGAAATAGGATACCAGAGCACTACAAGATTTTGAATAATTAGGCTCAATAGGAAATAGTAGTAGCCTAAAAGAACATTTGCATTTAGTTACTCTACATGAATCCTTCCTTAAGACTGGGCTCAACAAATTTGCTTTGGATCAAGAGCCACCTCTCTAATTTAAGGATCAAACCAATTTTTCAGGTTTCAAGGAAAGAAAAACAAAAATGTTGAGTGTAAGAAAAGGGATTACGTTAGAACCAAGTAATATAAAATGGTTTTGATAAAACATTTATCAAAATCATTTAAAAATTATCAAAAGGGACTTTAGAGATCATTTGGTCCAATTCTGCCATTTCACAGATGAGGAAACAGAGGCACTGGAAAATTAAGTGCCTTACCTAAGGTCACAGTGTTAGTTTAGTGACAGACCTGGGAATAAAAGTCAGGTCTTGCCACACAATTTCTCTAAAGGTTCACAACCTCAAATGGAAAACAAAATTAGTGTCACAAATTATCTCCTAAAAGGCATTAAAAGATTCTCTGGAAAGACTCAAAGAAATTGCTATTGCATCTTGCCAGGTTTTCTTCTGGGGAAACAAAAAGAGCAGAAAAAAAGCATTCTTCTCCCCCTCTTTCAAGTGACTAACCCACAATTACATAGGAACAGAATCAACCAATAAGCATTTGCTAAATGTCTACTGTATATTAAGCATGCTAGGTATATGTGTAAGTATAGAAGCACCTCAAGGTACTCACATCTCATTGGAGGAAAAGAGATATTTATCTCTAAGACCATAAAGAATATATACAGGGGCAGCTAGGTGGCCCAGTGAATAAAGCACTGGCCCTGGAGCCAGGAGGACCTGAGTTCAAATCCAGTCTCAGACACTTGACACTTACTAGCCATGTGACCTTGGGCAAGTCACCTAACCCCAATTACCCTCCCCCCACCAAAAAAAAGACTATATACAAGGGGCAGCTAGGTGGCTCAGTGAGTAAGAGCTGGCCCTGGAGTCGGGAGGACCCAGGATCGGTTCCGGCCTTGGAAAATTAGCACCCATACATAAAAATGACTGGCCGTGTAACCTTGAGCAAGTTACTTAACCCCAATTGCTTTTTTTTTTAAAAGAAAATAGAATATATACAAGATAGTTTTTGGAGGATGAGTACTATTGGCTTGGAGGAACAGAAAAGGCTTCATGTAGAAAACAGAATTTATGCTGAGTATTAAAAGAAACATGGGAATCTAAGAGGTGAAGGTAAGAAAAAGCACTTTTCAGGCATGACAAACAGCCAGAACAAATACTTCAATAGTTTTTTCACAAAAACTGTTCTGAAAATACTAGGTGACAAAATAAAATTATTAGGCCTGATGACCTGAGAGTCCAGGTTTCAATACAGACCAGATACAGAAGCAGTGCAAATCATGAAACTTAGACAAAGTGATTTAAAGGTACAGAAAAATAGTCCCAACAAGATTCAATCACTGGTTCACTGAGCCCTTTCCTCTGATAATCCCTGAATCACAGAACAAAGTTGGAAGAGATCTAAGAAAACATCTATTCTAATCTGAATTTTGAATCCTCCCTATAATATCCTTCATAAACAGCCATCCAGCTTCTATTCTAGACACTCTACTAAGCACTAAAAATTTTAAAAAATATATACAACAGTACCTACATTCAAGGAAAACACAATTCTACAGGAAGGCATGTGGTCTAGAGAGGAGTACAACAGGTACACAGTAAATAAAATACACAATGTAAGAAGTGAAGGGGAAAAGGAAAGGATCAGAAAAAGTACTTTGGGGAAATCTGAAGCAGAAGAGGCAATAACAATTAGAGTGATTCAAGGAAGGCAGAGGTAGCACCTGAGATATCCTCAAAAAAAAGATCAGAATTCTGAAAGGCTTGCAATGAAGTGAATGTATTCTAGGTATGGAAGCCAGCTTATTCAGATGTCAGGAAGTGGAGGTGAGGGGAACAGGGTGTTTCAAATTCAGAAAACAAGGAGTTTAGTTTGAGTATAACATAATATGAAATACTGTGAGCTGTAACCAGATTATGAATAGCTCTAAGGACAAGGCTGAGGAATTTCTATTTTATCTTAGAGGTAATGGGTAGCCACTGAAAGTTAAACCTGAGTGGGACATTGTCAGACCTGGGGATTAGGGATGATATTTGGCAGCAATGTAAAGCTGAGTTCATGAGGAGAGCAACTGGAGGTTTAAATGTACGGGTCTCAACCAGACTGGCGGCCATGGGAGTAGAGGGAAAAGCAGCAGACATAAAAGATGGAGGAAGAATTGACAGAACTTGATATAACCCACATAGACAAAAGTATTTTGAGGGAGAGGTCCTCAATAATTTTTAAGAGTATACAAGAGTCATGAAACTGAAAAGTTTGAGAACCGAAATTGCTATACAATATCTAGTCAGAAGGAGAAAATGATTGATGGGTTCTAAGTCCCAAAACAGACAGTCTTCCTCCCTTGTCCTTCCCTCCTCCCCTCTAGTCTCTTCCTCTCTCTCTCTTCTCTTCCCTGCTCTCTCCTATTTCCTCTCTTCTTCTTCTCTTCTCCCTTCACAAAAAGCAGAGTGCCTAATAAATTCTGTACCTGCCTTGATAATAATCTTATTCTTCAAAAGGTGAAGAGTGAAGCAGAACTGTTTTTTGGTATCTGATTTTGACCAATAGGGAGGAATTGGTTGTTCAGTAGAAATGCTGGGAATCTTGGCACTAATTAAGCCCTTATTATGGGCTAGGGGTTGTGCTATGTGCTGGGAATAAAAAGAAAACAGTCAGGGGTGGCTAGGTGGTGCAGTGAATAAGAGTGCCAGCCCCAGAGTTAGGATGACCCAGGATCGGTTCTGCCCTCAGAAAATGGGCAGCCACATATAAATAAACTGGCTGTGTAACCTTGAGCAAGTTACTTAACCCCAATTGCTTTAAAAAAAAAAAACAGTCTCTGCCTTCGTATCAAGTCAAAATGCATTTACTAAGAACTTACCATGTACCAGGTACTATGCTAAAAACTAGGCATACAAAGAAAGGTAAAAAAAAGTCACTTCTCTAAAGGAGCTTACCGTCTAACAGAATAAACATGCAAACTACTATGGACAAGATATATTTAGGATAAACAGAAATAATCAACAGAAGGATAGCAATAGCATTAAGAGGGATTGGGAAAGACTTCTTATAAAAGTTATGATTTTAGCTGAGACTTGAAGGAAGCCAGGAGTCCAAGATGAAAAGGGAGAGAATTCCAAGTCTGGGGGACAAGTTAGGGGTAACAACATGTGCATATATAAATATATACAAGATTGATATAATGTAACTTCATAAAAGAAGGCACCAGTATGGGGAGAATCAGAAAAAGTTTCCTACAAGGATATGGCACTTGAACTAAGATTTGAACTAAGTCTTTTTTTTTTCTCAGTCAAAGTCAAGCAAAATTTATTAAAGGTTTGCCTCAATGGGTAGACTCTTTTTTTTGTTGTTGTTTCATTTTTTTTTAATTAAATGCTTTATTAACTTCTGGTTTACATCATTCATTTCCACCAGATTATGAGTTACATTTTTCCCCCATTTTTCCCTACCCACCACCCCAGAATAGCAGTCCCACTAGATATCCCCTCATCCAATCTGCTCTCTCCCATATCTTCTCTCATATCCCCTTCGACTTTGCCATTAGAGCAAGGTGAATCTCTGAGCCCCAATGCCTGGACATCTTATAAAACATTTAATTTTAAAACTTCGATTTTCAGATCCATTCCCTTCCTCCCTTGTCACCCACTCCCTCTGAGAAGATAAGCAATTCAGTATGTGTTGTACATGTATAGCTATGCAAAACATTACCATAGTAGATATATTGTAAAAGACTGCTTATATTTCCCTCCCACCCGTCTCACCTCCCACCTGGTCCATTCCCTGCTTTGATCCTGTCCCTCTTTGATAGTGGGTACTTCTAACCTCCCCTCCCCCCAGAATGCCCTCCCCTCCATCATTCCCCCTCTCATCCCCCTTTCCCCTACTCAGGAGAGTGAATGAGGGTAAGGTATTCCATTTAGTATGTATGTGATTCTCTCCTTGAGCCAACTTCAATGAGAATATGCTTTTGCTGTTTTGCCTTCCTGTTCCCCACCTCTGCAACTACTTCCCCTTGCCCCTTCTACATGAGATAGTTTACCCTACCCTGTCTCTCTCCATCTCCTCTTGCCATTTTCCTCTCTCACCTCTTGACTTCACCCCTTAAGAATCATCCCTTCCTTGGGGCGGCTAGGTGGCGCAGTGAGCAGAGTACTGGCCCCGGAGCCAGAAGGACCCGAGCTCGGATCTGGCCCCAGACACCCAACACACAAACAAAACCCAGCCATGTGACCCCGGGCAAGTCACCCAACCCCAATTGCCCTCCAAAAAAAAAAGGAACTTATCAAAGTTGAACTATTTACATTCCTATATAGAAAAACAATAATTATGAGCGATGATATCTTTCTCACTATGAAAATAATGGAAGAAGGGTGTGTGGTCATATGAATACATATGTGAATGTGTGTATATATGGATATAGGGCATAGGTTGAATTTGTTGGGAAGGGAGAATCTCAAGGGATGAAATTATGAGGTGAGAGAGGAAAGTGGCAAGAGGAGATGGGGAAAGACAGGGTAGGGTAAACTATCTCATGTAGAAGAAGCAAGGGGAAGTGGTTGCAAGGGAGGGGGAGAATAGGAAGGGAAAAAAAAAGGCAAATCCACATTCTCACTGAATTTGGTTCAGGGAGAGAATGACATACATACTAAATGGGATATCTCTACCTGCAGCAGTATAGGGGGAAGGGGGATGAGAGGAGGGATGATGGATGGGAGGGCATCCTTGGGGGGAGGGGAGGTTGGAAGTACCCACTATAGAAGAGGGACAGGATCATGCAGGGAATGGACCAGGTGGGGGGTGGGATGAGTGGGAGGGAATTATAAGCAGCCTTGTACAATATATCTACTACGATAATGTTTTGCATAGCTAGACATGTACAACATATACTGAATTACTTATCTCCCAAGAGGGAATGGGTGACAAGGGAGGAAGGAAATGGATCTGAAATTCGAGGTCTTAAGATTAAATGTTTCAAATATATATAAATACTATTATTAATACTCTTTTGCTTATAATTGGGAGATAAGATGTGCAGGCATTGGGACAGAAAGATTCACCTTCCTCTAATGGAAAAGTCGTAGGAGGTATGGCAGAAGGTATGGGAGAGAGCAGATTGGAGGAAGCGATATCTTGTGGGACTGCTATTCTGGGAGGTTGGGTAGGGGAATAACTGGGGGAAAATGATTGTAACACAAAATCTGGTGGAAATGAATGATGTAAAACAGAAGTTAATAAAGCATTTGTTTAAAAAAAAAAAGAATGCTTGAAAGTCCTCTATTCCACTGAATGACCATATTTTCCCCTGAAACAAGATACTCAGTTTTGCTGGGTAGGTGACCCTTGGCTCCAATTCCAGCTCTTTTGCCCTCTGGAATATCATATTCCATGCTCTTCAATCCCTCAGTGTAGAAGCTGCCAGGTCCTGGGCTATTCTGATTGTGTTTCCACAATATTGAAATTGTTTCTTCCTGGCTGCTTGTAGTATTTTCTCCTTGATCTGGGAGTTCTGGAGCCTGGCTATAATGTTCCTAGGAGTTTTCTTTTTGGGATCTTTTTCAGGAGGTGATCTGTGGATTCTTTCAACCTCTATTTCCCCCACTGGGTCTAAAACATCAGGGCAATTTTCCTTGAGAATTTCTTTTAAGGATGATTTCTAGGTTCTTTCTTTGATCATGGCTTTCAGGTAGTCCAATAATTTTTAAATTATCTCTCCTGGATCTATTTTCCAGGTCAATGGTTTTCCCATGAGATATTTCACATTGCCTTCTATTCTTTCATTTGTTTGGATCTGTTTAACAGCATCTTGATTTCTCATAAAGTCACTAGCTTCCATTTGCTCCAGTCTAACTCTGAAGGAATGAATCTCCTCAGTGAGCTTTTGAGATTCTTTTTCCATCTGGCAAATTTGATTTTTTAAGGCATTCTTCTCCTCATTACCTTTCTGAGCCTCTTTTGCCATTTGAGTTAGTCTATTTTTTAAGGTGTTATTTTCCTCAGTCAGGCTGTTGACTGTCATTTCATACTTTTCTTGCATCTTTTTTATTTCTCTTCCCAAATTTCCCCCCACTTCTCTTATCTGCTTCTTAAGGTCCTCTATGGCCTGTAGCCAGCTTGTATTTTCATTTGGGGCTTTTGGTGCAGGAGTTCTGACCTCACAGTCCTCCTCCATGCTTTGAGACTCTTTGCCCCTAAAATAGGAGTCCAATGTTGAACTTTTCTGTTTATTTTGTTTCATTTGTCTAGGCATGTTGCCACTTAATTACTTGATTTTTGGGCTTGTTGCCACAGTAGGACCCTGCCACCCAGACAGGGGAGCTTCTGCCCAAACGTGGGGTCCTTACAACTTCCGCCAGTTGTGTGGCCTCTGTAAAGCCTCCACCCACTCTGGCAAGTTGGATACCCACCCCAAACTTCCTCCCCAGACCACAATCCAGATCCAGGCAGTTTAAAGCAAGAGCAATTAACCCCCAGACTAATAGCTGGATCTCCCTACAGTTCGCAAACCAGGAGCTAGAGCCACTATTGGCACTGCAAAATGGCTTCTGTGCAGCTGTTTCTTCAGCAGCTTTTCGCCCCCAGGGGAAGAAGCCACGCATTCCCCAAATACTGGTCCCAAAGTCCATAGGGCACTAACCTCTCACTCTGTCCTAGGCATATCTGTGCTGATAATTCTTGAATCGCCACAATTGCTGGTGTTCTGGGGTCCCTCCCGCCTGCTGAAGGCCTGGCTGCCCTGGGGCTAAAACCACGGACCTGGGCTCGGCTCTGCGCACTGCGCTGTTGGTTCCCAGCGCGCTGTGCTGCCTGCTCTCAGAGCGCTGCGCTGGCCACTCCCTGCAGGGCTGCTGGGCTGTCCTCAGCAGGAGGTTAGCTTCTCTGTGCCGTTCTGTGGGTGCTGTGGCTCCAGAAGTTGTTTGGAGTCCCCTTTCACATTGTTTGAAATTTGTGTGGGGCAGAGCACATTGGAAGTGCTGTTTCTACTCCGCCATCTTGGCTCCGCCAATGGGTAGACTCTTAAGGAGCCTAAGTATATGTGAAGCTTGTATTGACAAGCAGGCCAGAATAATCTGACAGAGTAAGTCTGTGCTAAATTGAATTTCTGGCCTGAACTAAGTCTTAAAGGAAGCCAGTGGTTCTAAGAAGCAGGGATGAGGAGGGAAAGCATTACAGGCATGGAGGATAGTCAGTGCAAAGGTACAGAGATAGGAGTCCTGGTATTGTGAGGGAGGAGGAACAACTAGATCAGGCCAGGTGAACTGAACAGTTCATGAATGGGAGTTATATGGAAAAAAGACATGAGTTCATGGAGAAGGGTAATGTGTGAAAAGACTGGGAAAGATAGGAAAGGACTAGGCTGAAAAGAACTTTGGGTGCTAGAGGAGTTAACATTTGATTGTAGAGGCACTAAGGAGCCAATGGAGTTTATTGAGTAAGGGAATTTCATAGTCAGACTTGCACTTTAGGAAAACTATTTTGGCAGCTATGTGAAGGATGAGGGGGAAGACTTGAGAAGTCATGTTCTTGAAGAATCCATGCTGATAGTGATCACCCTTTCTAAGAGCTTGCAAACCATAATATGATGTTCTAGATTTAAGCCATGAATGAAAGTCAAACTCACATATACCCTAGTTTAAAGAACCTCTTTTTCCCCTCTTTGAAAACCAGGACATTTGCCTACCTCCAGTACTGTAGCAAGTTGTCTCATATTCACTACAATTTTTGAAGAGTTCACCAAAAAAATCTGAACAATCAGATACACAAATTCAGTACCCAGGGATGTAATTTGTCTGGAAATGATAGCTTGAAATAATTTAGGGTGATTAGGTGCTTTCATAGCATTTTTTTTCCCACTTATCCTGTGTTTAGTCTTTTGTTAAACATTTTTGTTCTATACTTCCTATTCTGAAGAGCTTTCTCCCAGGTAAACAGAAACAAATTATTTCAGTAGTCAGGCAGTCAATAAACATTTATTAAGCACAGGAACTGGGCTAAGTGCTAAGGATACCAAATGAGACAAAAGAGAGAAGAACCTGTCCCCAGGGAATTCATAATCTAGCAGGGGAGAAAATAAGCAAACTGAAATGCATAAACAAACTACATACAGGTTAAATAAGAAATAATTAAAAGAAAGAAGGCTCTAGAATAAAGAGGTTGGAAAAGACTTCCCAAAGAAGATGGAATTTTAGTTGGAATTTGAAGGAAGCCAGGAGATAGAGATGAGGAAGGAGAACATTCTGGACATGGGGGTCAGCCAGAGAAAATGCCAGGGGCAGAGATGAAGTGTCTTGTTCATGGAACAGCAAGGAGGTTAGTGTCACTGATCAGAGTATGCAACAAAGAGTGAGGTGTAAGAAGACTGGAAAGGTAGGAAGGCGCTAAGTTATGAAGGGCTTTGGATGCCAAACAAAAGAGTTTGTACTTGATCTTGAACACAATAGGGATCCCACTAGAGTTTATTGAGAAGGCAGATAATGTAGTCTGACCTGAACTCTGGGAAAATCGCTTTGGTGCCTGAATGGATGATGCCTTAAAGCAGGGAGACTTGAAGCAGGCAGAACCACCAGAAGACTACTATAATACTCTAGGCATGAAGTGATGAGGGTCTGGTCATAGTATCAGAAGAAAAGGGGATATATTCAAAGGATGTTGCACAGGCGAAATTGACAGGTCTTGGCAATGGCTTGGATATGGAGGATGAGAATTCTACCTTCTTGGCAGAATCCAAAATCATCATCTTTTATGCTCCAACTAGAGTTTCTATACCATCTTCCTTTTGATTCTAATCTACTTTAAAAGGACTTTACTGTCATTAACATTCATTACAATACTTAGGTCAGTCTTGGTTTGTCATACTAGAATCAGTCTTATATGACCATACTATTATTTTGTATTCATCCTCAGTTCTGCCTTTGTTTTAATGTCTGCACATTAGCTAGTCCACTCCCGGTAAACAGATATAGTACAGAATATGGCACATGCTGTCAGAAACAGTCACTGTGTTGGCTGGTTTTATTGAACTATTTGCTAGAATGGGAACAAGAGAAAGAACACTGCTATACACACAACGTCAAAAGATTTAGAGAAAAGCCCCTCAAATATTGGTTGCATCCCTTGCAGAACACATATAGAGGAAGACAGGGGCAACAGATTAACAGATTGGGAGGTGGGGATGAATGTATGAATAACTGTGCTATAAAAAGACTTCAATAAAACAGAAAAGAGGGGCGGCTAGGTGGCGCAGTGAATAGAGCGCCGGCCCTGGAGTCAGAAGGACCTGAGTTCAGAGCCAGCCTCAGACACTTAATCCACACAAACAAAAAAAAACCTAGCCGTGTAACCTTGGGCAAGTTACTTAACCCCAATTGCCCTAAAGGGGCAGCTAGGTGGCGCAGTGAGTAAGAGTGCAGGCCTCGGAGTTGGGATGACCCAAGATCAGATCCGGCCTCAGAAAATGAGCACCCACGCATAAATAATGACTAGCCGTGTAACCTTAAGCAAGTTACTTAACCCCAATTGCTTTAAAAAAATAAATAAATAAAACAGAAAAGAAATAAGTTACTAGATCCGCATTAGTCTCTTTTGGCAGGTCCCCCATTTCCTCCTCCTCAGAATAATTTGCCAGTCAACAAAAATATATTAAGTCCTGACTATGTGCCAGCCACTGAGGATACAAATAAATACAATACAAATAAAAATACAATACAAATAAAAACAAAGATGAACATTGCCCCCAAGGAGCTTACAATCTAATGGAGAAAGACAATACTCAAAAGGATGCTGGGGGAGAGAGAGTAGAAAGGAGGAACAAGGTACTTGATGTGGGGCATGACAGAAAGTTCTAAAGAAGTCCAAAAGCATTGTAGCTAGTAAGAAATGGGGAGAAAACCTGCACTGAGCCCCTTCCTTAAATAGAGGCCTTGGAGCCCATGGCCCTGCCCTCTAATCAGAGGATACTGATGAGATCAGAAGACCAGGCATATTCAGTCTTATAGTATAATGAGATTTCTCAGTGATGAGTTTCCCGGTGAAGGAAGGATGGAGAGGTCCAAAGAAGTCCAAAAACAGTGGAGGGTAAGAAATGGCATCCATTTGGTGTCATTAGATTTTCAGCCAAGTTCCTGATAGAATTTTAAGATCTGAATTCTTTGAAATACATGCTCCTAAAATCTGGAGTATACCTAGACCTGGCTTTACCTCCCTCATTTACTATGAAATTTAAGATGGCACAGTCATTTCCTCCCAAGGTTCCCAACATTTCCACTGAACATTTCCTCCCTACTAGTCAGAGTCAGGTTCCAAAAAATAGCTCTGATCCACTCTTCACTTCTGGAAGAATAAGAATATTATCAAAGTAAGTCCAGAACTTATTAGGCACTTTGTTTTTGTAAATGGAGAAGAGAGGAAAGAGAAAGGAAAAAAGAGGGGGGAGAGAAAAGAAAGGTGGGGAGAAGGAAGGGAGAGAAACTATCAGTTCTGGAACCCAGAACCCATTATTCACTTTCTTTCTGACTAGGTAGTCTGCTACAGCAGTAGTTCTCAAACCTTTCAGTCTCATGACCTCTGTACACTCTTAAAAATCATTGAGGACCGGGGCGGCTAGGTGGCGCAGTAAATAGAGCGCCGGCCCTGGAGTCAGAAGGACCTGAGTTCGGAGCCGGCCTCCGACACTTAATCCACACAAACAAAAAACCTAGCCATGTAACCTTGGGCAAATTACTTAACCCCAATTGCCCTAAAGGGGCAGCTAGGTGGCGCAGTGAGTAAGAGCGCCGGCCTCGGAGTTGGGATGACCCGAGATCAGATCTGGCCTCAGAAAATGAGCACCCACGCATAAATAATGACTAGCCGTGTAACCTTTAGCAAGTTACTTAACCCCAATTGCTTTAAAAAAAAAAAATCATTAAGGACCTCCTCTTCAAATTACTTTTGCTTATGTGGGTCATACCTGTTGTATTAGAAATTAAAACGTCTTACTTAGTATTATTATAAAAATTATTTTGGCCTCACAGTCTCCCTAAAAAGACCTCAGAGGTCCTGGAACCACACTTTAATAATCGCTGATCTATAATATATTCCTACTACACTATACCTTGGTTTCTCCCTCCACAGGCCCTCACCCAAATAATTACCCACTCCAGTTCATGGGTAACAGATTTAGAATTAGAAGGGGACTTAAAGGCCATCAAATCTAATTCCCTAATTTTACAGAAAAATAAATTAAAGCACAGAAAGGTTAAGTGACTTGCCCAGAGTCACAAAGTGTCCGATGTAGAACTTAAGCCAAGGTCTTGCTGACTCCAAATCCAGCACCCCATCCACTATGTGAGAGGTATCGATACACCTGAGGCCCAGAAAAACTCCCCAATGCAGCCTGAACCAGATTAAAATGTAACTGGGAAATATTTAATGAAATAAAAATGCAACGTAGATATGGTTAAATTGTGGTTCTTAAGTCAATATGTGACCTGCAGGACTATGTTTCTTATTTGAATTTGACACCATTGCATTACACCATGCTGTCTTGATATAAAACAAAATGCTACTATCCTTTTTATTTAGTGTGCACCTTTTGAATTAAGGAGATTGCACCAAGCCTTGGAACACTACAGAGCCTCCTAAATGAGACTGATAATCACACAAAATAATTTAATCTTACTATATCACCATAAGAATAACAAAGTGGTTGAAGAATGCTTGATGTCCAGACCAGAAATGTCAAACTCTTGGACCAGGCCAGCCTCCAAACCAGACTAAAATGAAACTGGGAAATGATTCACAAAAGTAAATAAAAATTACAATACAACATATTAACTTGTAGTTTAAATATGTTGTATTGTAATTTTTATAAGTCAGAATATGGCACAATTTGTTTCTTTTTCAGTTTGACACCACTGTTTCAGACCATGAGCTGGTCCATCACTACATATATCTTGGGCAGAAATTGCAAATGCCTAGCAACCTAGGCTGACTGGGAGAATAGCCAGGTGGGAATACCTTTGCAAAACTGGATAACACTTCCAATTACCCCATCCTACTCCATGAAACATGGACCCATTTTTTTTTAAACAAAATTTAACAAATGGTGCTCAACAGCTACAATTCATGAAATACCATATAGAATATTAAGAATTTAATTTATTTAAATTTAATTAAAGATCACCCAAAGGGCAAGAGAGGGACACATGGTAGACACAACCAGACTAACATTACAAATGTAGAACAGCACAGAACTGATGTAAAGTAAGCTATATCAAGAAGCTATATGACCAGAAAAAAAGATGAGCCAGTCACATAGCAGAAATATGTGCTCCAGAGCTATCTGCACAGTACCAAGCAATTCAAAGAAAGGTTCTTTTCTTTAAGAAGGCTGCTACACTTCCTTAGGAGGATGCACAGGAAAATACAGAGAAGAATTACACAGAATGAGGAGGTTGAAATAGTTGAAAATAGTTGAAATCTCCATTCACCAGAAGTAGTACCCACATAAATGAGAATACCAATGTATCAAAGTTCCTCTGAAATAAAGTAAAACCTTCTATTACTATATTCCAGTCACTAGTTCAATCCCGTAAGTTTCAGCGATACTCATGTGATCAAAGTGACTTCCTTTGCATTAAGATCTAATTCACTTATACTGAGGCTTTATACATAGACTTTGGGGCATAAGAACTGTAAGTCTTTACGAATACTATCTCTTGTGAATTACTAGGCTATCTCTACTGTTTATTTTATCTAGACTATACTAGGCAAAACTCCACCTAGGAAGAAAGAAGGCACATGTATTTACCCATTAAAGTCAAAAAGTGGGAGACAGTTTAGTGGAATTAAAGAAAAATAGGGTGGGGATCTGGAAACCTGAGTACAATCCTAATATAATTCATAGCAAATTATTTGCCTTTCTAAGGTCTCAGTATCTAATATATCCTATGTTTCATGTAAAATATTTTCAACTTTTCACTGTCAGGGTTTAAAAACCAAATCTTTACTGAAAACTTCTTGACTAGAAAGAACAAGCTTTCAAGCCTACAAATTATCCATTCTAAGCCAAAAATATAGAAGTACTGGATTCTTCTTATCAAGTTCCTGTCCACTGCCAAGCATCTAAAGTGTTCACAATATAGCTTAGGCAAGTTCAAGCCGTAAGAGTCCAACAGGCAGGGTTCAGTTAAACCACAAGAAGAAAATGGAAAATAAACACTGGCTTCCATCAAGAACATTGCTGCTTTTGAATCCTGACTCATATCTCGTAACTTCCAGGGTGAGCAAGCCATAAAACATTGTGGAAAAAACACTATACTGTATGGCTATCTTTTTGCCACTAAATTAAAAGGAAAATGTGAGTTTTCTCATGTTTTTCCAGGGTATAAGAAGAACAGATAGGGCGACCCAATTAACTCCCTAGGTTGATAAATGCTTAAAATAGGGGGCGGCTAGGTGGCGCAGTGAGTAGAGCATCGGCCCTGGAGTCAGAAGGACCTGAGTTCCGATCTGGCCTCAGACACTTAATGCACACACAAACAAAAACCTAGCTGTGTGACCTTGGGCAAGTTACTTAACCCCAATTACCCTCCAAAATACAAAAAAAAAAAAAAATGCTTAAAATCACAAAACAGTTTTTAACTTTGTATTATTCTTATACATATATACTATCAGGATACTATATGTTAAAATATATATATATATATATATAATATACACACATCTATAGTCAGTACACTCTGCATTAAAATGCACATATTCACCATATATATGGGAGACATGCACATACATGAGCAATGGTTTGCACAGCTTAAACCAAAGTCTGAAAACTGCTGGTTATAACACACTCTTTAAGGTTCATACTTTATAGGTAAAGGTCATCTTATAATGATCCCTTTTTTTCCTATTTCAATAACTAAACCCCTTTGATAGGATCTAATACCATAGAAGCAATTCCATTCTAAAGCAAATAAAACATTTTGAGTTTCCAGTGCAATTTCAAAAGCATTTAATCATATTCTAGAAGGACCAATTAGATTTTAATTTTAAAGATCAAAGAATACGAAAATGTCCAAACTAGCACAAAGCTTTGACATCATCTAGTCAAATCTCATTTTGCAGAGGGGAAAAGTGTGGTTCAGAAGAATTAATTTACTTGTCCAAGGTCACAATTAATCAAGTAATGAGTGAGGACCTATTATGTGCCAGGCACTGTGCTAGGTCCTACAGATACAAGAACAAAACATTAAATGATCTTTACTCACAAGGAATTTATATGCTAATTGGGGAGACAATAAGTACACATAAAAATATATGTAGCAATAAATAAAGTACATAAATACAAATACATACAAAATAATTAAATATAAGATAGTTATAGGACACTAGAAGTCAGAAGATCAGGAAAGGCTTCATGCAGAAGAATGCACTTGCACATCGTCTCAAAGGAAGACAGGAACTCTGAGTTAGGGGTAAGGAGTGAGTACATTCCAGGCAATACAACAGCAAAGAAATGAGACATGGAATATCCTTTGTGAGGACGGAGAAAATGCTATTTTGACTGAATCAGAGTACAGAAAGGAAGAATAATTCATGGCAATGCTAGAAAGATAGGCTGGGGCTAGGCAGTAAAGGGTTTTAAAAGCTAAACAGAGGAGTTTATATTTTATCCTAGTGGCAAGAGGAAGTCACTGAATTTGGTTGGGTAGAGGAGTTTTATCTATACTATACTAGATCTAGTTTCTAAGGAAAATTACTTTGGCAGCCATGGACAAACAAGGTTAAGAAATCAATTACAAGATTGTCGTAATAATCTAAGCAAGAGGTGATTAGATTTTGAACTAAGGTCATAACTCTGTGAGTGGAGAGAACGGATCAGATGTAAGAGATGTAATAAAGTATAAATGGCAAGATCTTGTGACCGATTGGATATGCAGGGTGAGGGACAAAGTGAAGAACAGTGAATAATACCCAAGGTACAAACCTTATAGGATAGTGGTACCTTCCACAGAAACAGATTATAGTGGAAATGGGTAAGGTTTGGGGTGAAAAATAATAAGTGCAGTTTTAGACATGCTGAGTTTCAGATGTGTTTAGAAAATCTAATTTGAAATGCCTAACAGAAAATTATTTGGTGATGCAGGACTTAAGAGAGGGTATAGGAAGGGATATATGTGGGTATATACTGGGTATATACCCACATATATGTATATACATATACATACATATATCTATGTGGGAGTATAAGCTGCTGAGGAAGATGAGAGAGGATAGAATCATGCTCACGTGTAGAAAGGCTGGTTTGCAACACAGCAGGGGTCACTTCTCTGTCAGAGATTGGGCAGAAGGAGCAAAGATCGGGAGATGATATCAGAGGGTTCAGAGAGGAAGAGAATGAGAGAAGACAGAGCCCCTGTATGAGGGCCTAACTTAGCTAGTCAACTAGAAGCCTGATCTAATTTTCCGTCTAATGTTGTTTCTATTTTCCAATGCTGCCTCTCCATGAAATTCTTGAAACTGTTAAAAAAAAAAATACAGCAAAAATTAGGTAAGGAGTGATAGAGTGATTCTCCCCTTACAAGCAAACCACTCCTTCCACAACATAAGAAATAGAAGTAATTCAAATGTGACAATCAATAAGTATTTATTAAATTCCAGGATGTTACAACATATAATAGCACTCCTTTAAGCAAGGGATAGTTATGTGAAGTTATAAAATGCCGCTGAGAATATCAAGTGCTAGGTAATATTTAATCTGTAGTCAAGAAAAACAGGCCTATGTATCTAATTTTCATCCATTTCATTTTTTGAAATCATAATAATACTTGCTCACATTTATACAGAGCCTTAAGTTTTACAAAGTGCTTAACATACATTATCTTAATTCAGCCTCACTATAACCTGTGAGGCAGGTTCTATTATTCCATTTTAAAGATGATAAAACTGAGGATCAGAGAGTGTTTTGTCAAGGTTTCATATAGCTAACAAGATAGGACTAAAACCTTCATCTCCTAGCACTACACTACACTAGCTCATATGTAATAATGCATGTATAAACATATGTATATATGAGATATCATATATATGCACATGTATACATATGAAAGACTTATGCTATGTGTATATAAAATATTAATACAGAGTATTACAAAAGCCTTAGCATAGTTTTAAGCTATTCAAGCTCAAAATAATGAAGTGCTGCCAATTTGTAAGTCTAGATAAGGTAGTAGAATGGCATAGCATTCAAATCCTTTCCCTGAGATAAACTAAATGACCTTGATCAAGTCTCTTAACCTCTCTGAGATTTAGTTTCTTCTATAAAAAATAGAGATTATCATGAAGTACAGTTAATGAAGCAATCCTTCACAAGATTATTTTGCACACCAAAAAAAGATAAAAATAATATAGCAAAGCTTAAAGCACAATACAAATGTCAGTTATTACTACCAATTCTACATGCAATAATCACCACAAATTAAAACTTTACTGTTTAAAGGCACAAAAGTCATGAAAATATTTGCCCAGGGAGTATATAATGAGAGGGAAGCACACCCTCCCCCAAAAAGAAGAAAAGAGGGTCATCATAACATTTCTTTAAATAAGAAAACAAGAAAATTCTGAAGGAAGCAGACAGGTAGGGCAGCTTTGGAACTAAGATGTTGAATTTGTTATATTCCTTTAAAATAATAATAAGCTTTATTTGAAAGAGATTCATGGTTTCATGTACTCTTTCTTTTCTGTGTACATAGAAACAATCATGTTTGATGATATTTGTCAAGCACAAAATGACCCCCCAAAAAGGAAAAACACCTATGTACCTTTACATCTAGATAGTAAGAAATCTGGAGGCAAAGTAGATATGTGTTCACAGTGAGAAAAAAAAAAAAGACCATATCTTTATCTTTGGGCACAGCCTAGACACAAACCTTGTCATCAATACACCAAATGATAAAACTTTGTAAAGCACTTAACACAGTGCCTAGCACATAGTAAACTCTAAATAAATACTTATTCAATTTCTTCCTCCTTCCTTCTAATAAACGACAAGAAAATCTGTTCCTATTTAGCCATATTTTCCCAGATGAAAATGGATGTTTTTTGAGTGTCAAAAAATAGGTACAAAAATTTCTGATGTAAAGATTACTGGATGAGATCAACTAAAGGAGATAGTTTTTTTTAAATCTGTTAAAATAGGAAATTATTGTAGTAGGCAGAATTTCTGAACACAAAACTTATCTACTCCAACAAGATTAGTCTTGAAGCTGTATTAGTTAAGGACTGGTGAAGAAAGGAAAATGGATGAAAAGAAGCACCACTGGGCTTTAGAACTGTTTCTATTTCACAACCCCAAAGATTTTAAAGTATTCATTGAAGCAGATCTGATTGGTCATAGGAAGTGAGGAACTGACGTAAAATCCATGTTTTTCGGCTTCAGCAACATATTTCTATCTAAATTGAAAAAGCCTAAAGTAATTTAAAAAAAAACTAATAGTAATATTCACCAAAATCTCTAAAAGGTAATACCATGGAAGAAGTAATAACAACTCACTGCTATTAAGTCTTAGGGTTTAAAAAGCAAACTGATATTCATTAGATTGAGATGGGGGGCTGGGAGCGAGAAGGGAAGTTCAGACCTGTGACTCACTTTACACAATCTATGTGCTCCTTAACCAGTTATTTGTAAATAACTGACTTATAAATCAAACTACATTTTAAAGTTACAACAATAATATCTTCTTGCTATTGCATATACCCCAAGGAAGTCACTGATATAAAGAAAGTCCCCATATACACCAAAATACTTATAGCAGCACTTTTTGTAGCATCAAAGAACGGAAACTACATGAGTTTTTATTGAGTGGAGAATATCTAAACAAATTGTGGTACATGAATGTACAAAATGTAATGAAATAGTATTATGCTGTTAGATATGACGACTATGATGAATACAGAGAAGCATGGAATAAGCTACACAAACTGATACAGAGCAAAATACAGCCAAGGAAGCAATATACACAAAGACTACAACAACGTAAATGGAAAGAACCACCCCAAAACAGTCAAAAGTAAATGCTGCAAAATTACAAAAAGCAAGCTCAGTCCCAAAGAAGAGATATGGGAAGCTGCCTCCCCACAACTCCTTTGCAAGGGGTCCACGATTCTGAAATACGGGGGGGTCTATTTTTGAATTTTTTTTCAATGTATTGAATGTTTTTGCTGATTTTTATCTTTCTCTTTTTCTTTAAAAAATATTCTTTGTTTTATGGGATGGCTCTGTGGGAGAGATACAGGAGAAAATTTAACTGACATAAAAACAAAAGATATCAATAAGAATATATATATTTAAAAAACCTACTACAACTCTATAAAGTAAAGAATACTTTATATTTTCAAAGTGAAATATAATTATGCCCTAATTTCTCCTCTTTACAAAGCTGAATTTAAAATAAAGTCTCTCTGAAAATAGGTGTACATTTAAATAAAAAAGGAAGTTGGCTAATTTTGTACTATAAATTAAAGTATCAGTTTCTTCCTTTAAAGCCACCCTACGGAAGATTATCTGAAAACACAGTATTTTTTCCTAAATGCTAATATCAACCACACAGTACGCATTTTGGTTTCTGTCACACACTTACACTTTGCAGTATCATTAAAAACAACAACAACAAATGAATAGCTACAAGGAACAAACTATGCTGAAGCCATTTCCAGGAACAGGGTTTGTTTAAACAAAATATATTAAGTGAAACCAGCTGCATTAAGGGCCAATGCCATTTGAAGCAGAATACTAAAAACCACCCACTTCATAATATCAGGGTGATTACTCCTTCTGTGTAGTATGAAGCATAAATTCTGTGGAAGAATGGATATAGGATGACATGCAACCTTTTCCTGAGGTACAAAAATCTAATTGTTCAGCAAGTGGCTGCTCAGATAAAACTACTCAAGAAAGTTATATCGTTATGAAGACTGCCAGCTTGTTTATGCTTTTCACATCCCATCTATCAAGCAATCTACCAAAGTTCCTAGGGAGACAAGCAGGGGGAGGAGGGAAGTTAATCAGATATTTGCTAGTTTTCTGGCCAGAATAGTGGGAGGGGTAGTCCCCACTGAGGGGACAATCAACATATCCTGCCAGAGGGTCAGTTGATCCGCATCATGTGGATGACACTTTCATAAGAGCTGCTGGCATAGGAAACTCTACTAATTAAAAATATACTCAAGGGGAGCTCTGAAAAACTGAATGCTTCATAACTTAGTTTAAAAAAAAAAAGAAAAGGAGGGAGGCCAGGAGGAAGGAACTGAGAAAGAGAAAGGGCAAGAGAAGAAGGGAGAAAGAGAAAAAAGAAAAACACAATGGGGGAGAAAGAGAAAGAAAGGAGAAGAGAAAAAAGCCACTCAAATTTAAAGGTTCTCTTACACAGAGACAGAGGGCACAGGACCAATCTAATAGGAAGGGATGATACTTGAAAGGTGAAATTAAGAGGTGAGAGAGGAATATAATGAGAGGAGATGAGGAGAGTTAGAATGGGGTAAACTATCTCATATAGAAGAGGCAAGGGAGAATGGTTACAATGGAGGGGAAGAACAGGAAGGCAAAAGGGAATGGGTCAACCTTATTCTCATTGAATTTGGCTTAGGGAGGGAATGACATACACACTAAATATGGTATCTCACCCTACAGAAGAGTAGGGGGAAGGGGATGAGGGAAAGGAGGGCAGGCTGGGGGGGAGGGAAGTTGGAAGCACCCACCTTTGAAAAGGGACAGGATCAAAGTAGAGAATAGAACAAGTGGGAGGTGGGATAGGAGGGAGGGAAATATAGTCAGTCTTTTACAATATACCCACTATGGAAATGTTACATGCTACACATGTACAACCTATACTGAATTGCTTATCTTCCCAGTAAGGGTAGGGAATGCATCTGGAATTCAAAGTTTTAAAATCAAATGTTTAAATATATATGTATATATATATATATATATATATACACATACACATACTATTATTAATATTATTTTACATGTAACTGGGAAACAAGACATACAGGCCCTGGGGCATAGAGATCTACCATGTGCTATTAGAAAGTCAAAGGGGGTATGGGAGAAGATATGGGAGAGAGCAGAATGAAAGATCCAGAGGGATCACTATTTTGGGGCAGTGGGTAGGGGAAAAATGGGGAGAAAATTTGTAACTCAAAATCTGGCAGAAATGAATGATGTAAACCAGAAGCTAATAAAGCACTTGATTTGGAAAAACATAAAAAAAAATTTAGGGGTGGCTAGGTGGCGCAGTGAGTAGAGTGCCAGCCCTGGAGTCAGAAGGACCTGAGTTTGGATCTGGCCTCAGCCACTTAACCCACACAAACAAAAACCTAGCCGTATGACCTTGGGCAAGTTATTTAACCCCAATTGCCCTAAAGGGGCGGCTAGGTGGCGCAGTGAGTAAGAGTGCCGGCCTCGGAGTTGGGATGACCCGAGATCAAATCCGGCCTCAGAAAATGAGCACCCACACATAAATAATGACTAGCCGTGTAACCTTGAGCAAGTTACTTAACCCCAATTGCTTTAAAAAAAAAAAATTTAAAGGTTCTCATTAGTCATATATAATTTGGATACTATAGGATCAATCAATCAATTCAATTAGCAATTATTATGCACCTATTATGATTCACACTGCATGGACCCATGCTTACCCACTGGGGCAAGATGACAAAAATTTAAATAGTATCTGCCTTCAATAATAATAGTAACTAACTTTATATAGTACCTTAAAGCTTACAAAGCATTTTACTTATGTTCTCTCTCAAAACAACCCTTACATTCTGCTGGCAGGAAAGTAGATAGAGGACCAACTTTGGAATCAATTCAAGTCCTGCCTGGCAGACTAGCTGTGTGATCAGGGACAAGTCATTTAACTTCTCAGTAGCCAGGCAACTTTAAGACTGTCTATCCGTATTACTGTAGGGAGATTCTATACCTGTGAGACTCCTATAGCAACTATATGATTTAAAAATATTACAGAATCACAGAATTTTGAAATTATAGAGCTCTTAGATCCATCAGTTAGTAGTAAAGTGGTAACAAACTTAAATGGGGGCAGCTAGGTGAGGCAGTGGATAGAGTACCAGGCTTGGAGTCAGGAAGACCTGAGTTCAAATCTAGTCTCAGACATTCTACTAGCTGCATGACCCTGGGCAAGTCACTTAACCCCATCTGCCTCAGTTTCCTCATCTGTAAAATGAGCTGGAGAAGGAAACGGCAAACCAATCTAATACCTTTGCCAAGAAAACCCCAAATAGGGTAGGAAGAGCCAGACACCATTGAACTGACGGAACAACAAACCAAATTCAAATAGAAGCAGGAGGCCACTAATCCAGATATGAGGATCCCTATAGGTCACATCTTGACATTTAAAATGTAATGTTATCTATGTTTTATTCATTTCTGCTAAATATTTCCCAATTACAATTTAATCTGGTTCTGGCTGTATTTGGGAATGTCATTTTTGTTGTTCAGTCATTTTCAGTTGTGTCGGATTCTGTGACCCCATTTGAGGCTGTCTCGACAAAGAGACTGGAGTGGCTTGCCATTTCCTTCTCCAACTCATTTTACAGATGAAGAAATTGAGGCAGACAGGGTCATTAAGTGACTTGCCCAGAGCCACACAGCGAGTAAGGGTCTGAGGATAGATTTGAATAAGAAGAGTCTTCCTGACTGCAGGTGCAGCAGTCTATCCACTATGCCTCCTAGCTCTCACAGGAATGTCATGATCAATCTATTTTGACATCTCTGATCCAGTGCACTGATTCATAACCAGGACTCTATGGACTTAAAAATGCATTTTAAAATATCCATGTCAATATAATTAGTTTGCTTTGCAATTCTATGTATTCCATTTTATGCATTTAAAAGCATTGTTCTGAGAAGGGATCTGTAGGCTTTACCAGAGATTCTTAAGACAGAAAAGGTTAAGACTTCCTGATTTATGGGGCCGCTAGTTAGCATAGTGAGTAGAGCTCTGGCCCTGGAGTCAGAAGGACCTGAGTTCAGATCCAGCCTCAGATACTTAACGCACACGCAAAAACCTAGCCGTGTGACCTTGGGCAAGTTACTTAACCCCAATTGCCTTCCAAAGAGGAAAAAAAAAATTTAGCAAAATTTAGTAAAACTACCTCATGTTATAAATGAGGAAACTTTCTCAGAGTCACAAATAATAAATAATAAAGCTGGGCTCTGAACCCAAATTTTCTGACTCTTTTTCACTATGACAAGCTATCTCTTTCAATGGCTACAAAGGACCTAAGTTAACATCATTTATGTGGGCATTACATTTTATGAGATTGGTGAGTTGAGGTGTTTTTTTTCTTTAAGCATCACTTTCTATTGACTTCAGTATCTGGTAAATCTTTTCAGAGTATGTGATAAAATCAACAATGGTCAATTACCTGCTGAAATATTTCTGAATATCTGAATACCAGATAACTAGTATAGGCAATAGGAGTATAATCAAAATAGTCTTAGCTATAAAAATGAAAGAGGAGAGGGATGACAAAGTTATTAATCATTTTATCTTGGAAATCAATTAAGGGAAAATTATGAATGAGAAAATAAATAATGTTTTCATTAAGTTTTACTTTCAAAGGGCAAGCCTGGCCAGGAAACATTCATATTTTTTTATAAGCTAAGGGATCTCAAACTTAGCCATTTTTAAAGAATTCTGCATGAACTCAATGAATAAATAAATCAGCTGTTTCACAGATCAAAATCTCTTGGCAAGAGCATATTCTGATAATTTTATGGATGTGAGATCATAGGTAAGAAACAGCCAAAAGGAAGTTACAGTCCCGATTTAAGAAACTTCTACTAAAAAGATGGCAACTTGCCACTGAATCAATGTCATCTATAGATGGTTTAGGTTTCAGGCTAACAAAATTCAGAGGCAGGCAGATGTCAATGCTAAATTTGAACTAAAATGTTAAGTTCTTTAAATGGGCATTGAAAGATTTCTCAGAAGAAAAATTCCAAGATCTAGCATGAGAACAAAATATAAATCTAGACAGAAAGTGGCACATAACAAAAATTAATTAACGGGAATTACACTAAGCCTGCATCCATGATAATTTGGACACAAGTTGAAGAATACACTATGAAAAGGTAGTTTGCTAAACAAATTAATAATGCAATCAACGTTTGGAGGTGATGGAAATTTCTCCATCTCAAAGTCTTCTACAGTATCCAAGGAAATATCAAAACTTAATAAGCTAAATGATTCTTAGGTAATCATTAAAACAGTTCCTCTAAGTTGGTGAACTTTGTTAGCCATTACTTTGTGTTACACAAGATCTATAAATGTAGTAAAACTGAATTTCTGATAGAATATCTTCTCCATTCGTTCACAAATGTAAAGCAGAAAATGTGGTTGTTTTCTACACCTAATTCTCCCACCCCCACCCCAATTGTATCTGTTTGCCAAAGATACTGGGAGCTGCTCTAAAGACTCAGAATGAACAGCTGAAGGAAAACAATCCTCTATATCAAATGGGGGAGAGGGGATTTCTAGTCCTTGAGAAATAGATTTCCTAACTATATCTGGTATTTAAAAGTTTATATTAGCAAATTTCATAGGTCCATGTGGAATCTAAAAACTACATAATTAATCCATATAGTTGGAGGAGGGGAACTGAGGGAGAGGGATTTTGTGTTTGTAAAAGTAGTTATTCTAATAAGACATTTCCTTCCCTTCTGAACAAATTGGTCCAAGTTAGTACAGTTATTTTTTAAAATTTATAAAATTAGTACATAAATCCCAATTTTTAAACTCCTAACACTTTTATTTTTACTGATTTCTCATTTTTTGTAAGTATTTTTCTTTTCATTTCACCCAGTATTACTCATGATTGAAGAGAGAACTTTAGGCTCTTCAATAATTATGTAAGTGCCTACTATCAACAAAGCCCCCTGCAGGGCAGTAGGGAATACAAAGACAAAAACTAAAGTCCTTAGCCCTCAAGGAGTTTACAATCCACTGAGAGGCCAAACATTCAATTCAATTCGAAAAATTATTTATTAAGTATCTACTACAGAAAAGCACAGTTCTAGACACTGAAAGGGAGATACAAAGACCAAAAGAAAAATAGTCCCTAACCTCAAAGACCTTATGTATTAGATATAAAGTAAACTAAAAAGGACAAAGAACACTAACAAGTGGAAGGTTCACTGAAGAAGGCGACCTGGAGGAGGTAACAGCAAAGCCAAGTCTTTTTAAAAGAAAATGAGGTTTCTAAGGTACACAATCGAGGAAGAAGCTGTACATTTCTGCTTATGGCAGGGGATATGAGTTCAAGCAGAGAATGGAAAGTCTAATTCTGGGAACAGTGAGTAGTGTGGTATGGCTACAATATATAGTGTATGAAGGGGAGTAATGGGAAATAAGGTTGGATAGGTAGGTTAAAGCCAGATTGTGGGGGGTATTTAATGCTAGCCTAAGGAGTTTGCATTTTGTCCTAGAAGCAACAGTAAGTCACTGAAGACTTTTGAGTTAGGAATGACCTCATCAGACCTGTACTTTAGGAATTTTGACTGCTGTAGGGATGATATGGATTAAGGAGAAAACTGAAAACTGAGACACTAATAAGGCTGCTATTAAAATCAAACTGGTGAAAAATGAAGAGGGCTGAAATATAGGAATAGTCAATGAATGGGAAGCAAGGGACATATGCAACAGATGTTGTAAAGGTAGAATCAACAAGTTTTGACAAATGATTTGATATGGGGGTAAAGAAAAAAAAACCATGACTGCCTAAAACATCCATGGTGCTATCACCAGAAATAAAGTTTGAGGGAGAGGTGAATTAAGAAGGAAAAATATTAGTTTTATTTTGGTCATGCTGAGTTTGAAAAACCAACAGAGAATTCCATGTGGAGATGTTCAAGATGCAGAATTACTGGCAATTCAAGGATCAGGGAAGAATTAAGGATACTAGAAAGATTTCCATATAGATGATAATTAGAAACCTCATTAAAAAAAAAAAAAAAGGGACAAGAACCAGAGCTTCAAGGAGCATTCACACTTAATAACGACAATAACAACAGCTAACGTTTATACAGCATTTACTATGTGCCAGGCACTGTGCTAAGGCATTTTAGAATATTATCTCATTTAATTCTCACAACAAGCTTAGGGGGTAGGGTTCTATTATTGTCCCCATTTTACAGATGAGGAAACTGAGGCAAACAAAGGTTAAGTGACTTGCTCAGGATCACACAGCTAGTCCTCAAAGTCTGAAGCAGGACTTGAACTCAGGGGATGGGAGATAGTGGATAATTAGCCCCACAACACCACCAGCTGTGGCGTTTCCAGAATTACCAACACAAAGATGCCTAGGATAAAGTGAGAGGTCAGTGCTCTATGGACTTTGGGACTGGTTGGGAGAATGCGTCAGCTTCTTCCCCCAGGGGCAAGAAGCCTCTGAGAAGCAGGCACAGCTTGTGCCACATTGCCACATTGCAGCTTCAGCTCTTGGCCTGCGAACTGTAGGGGGAATACAGTGATTAATCTGGGGGGTAAGCGCTCTTGCTTCTTGAGGTGTGTGACCAGCTTGCCAGAGTGTGTGGAGGCTTCACAGAGGCCACCCAAATAATACTTCCAGAAGCTGAGAAAACCCCAATGTTTGGGACAGAAGCTCCCCTGGCTGGTGGCAAAGTCCTTCTGTGGCAATGTAATGGAAATGCAAATTTAAAGATCTTCCCTGCCCCTAGCTTAAGTGCACCTGGAGCCTGTGGTGGGAGGCTTGTTTTTCAGGAAAGCCCACACGTTGATACTTTGTGATTGGGCAGTGAGTCCAGAAGGTTGTTACATTCTCTGAGTCAGGAGAAGGCTATATAAACCCTGAGGAGAGGCTTTGCTTTGGGGCTCACTTTGAGAAGTGTTGTGTGATTTGACCAGATGAGACTCTGGGAAGCCGTTGCTGAGAGCCCCCTGGCTATGAAAACCCAGATGTTGATGCTTCCCTCTCTGGTAACTGTGATTTAGTATTGATATAATGGTTGGACAGTTTGGAAGCCTATCTGTTTGATCTGTCTGTATACTCTGAAGTTTGGGGTGCTGACCTCTTCCCCCTCAACTAAGTAATATATGTTTGTTTGAGTAAAGTAAGCTTGTTAACCCATTTTGAGTTGCTTTCCTTTACAAAAGCAGATCTAAGAACCTATATTGGCAGCTACCCTGGGGATGTTGGGGTGCTTGCTGCTACAAGCCCAAAAGTCAAGTAATTGAGTGGCAACATGCCTAGGCAAATGAAACAAAATAAACAGAAAAATGCAACATTAGACTCCTATTTGGGGGGCAAAGAGGATCAAAGCATGTAACAGGAGGAGAACTGTGAGGTCTGAACCCCTGCACCAAAAGGCCCAAATGAAAATACGAGCTAGCTACAGTCCATAGAGGACCTTAAGAAGCAAATAAGAGAAGTGGAGGAAAAATTGGGAAGAGAAATGAGAAAGATGCAAGAAAAGTATGAAATGAGAGTCAACAGCCTGACTGAGGAAAACAACACCTTAAAAAACAGACTAACCCAAATGGCAAGAGAGGCTCAAAAAGGCAATGAGAAGAAGAATGCCTTAAAAAGCCAAATTTGCCAGATGGAAAAAAAATCTCAAAAACTCACTGGGGAGTTTGGAAGGGAGTAAGGAAGAATGCCTTAAAAAGCCAAATTTGCCAGATGGAAAAAGAATCTCAAAAACTCACTGGGGAGAATCATTCCTTCAGAATCAGACTGAAACAAATGGAAGCTAGTGACTTTATGAGAAATCAAGATGCTATTAAACAGATCCAAACAAATGAAAGAATAGAAGGCAATGTGAAATATCTCATGGGAAAAACCACTGACCTAGAAAATAGATCCAGGAGAGATAATTTAAAAATTATTGGAGTATCTGAAAGGCATGATCAAAAAAAAGAACCTAGAAATCATCCTTCAAGAAATTCTCAAGGAAAATCGCCCTGATGTTTTAGACCCAGAGGGCAAAATAGAGGTTGAAAGAATCCACAGATCACCTCCTGAAAAAGATCCCAAAAAGAAAACTCCCAGGAATATTATAGCCAGGTTCCAGAATCCCCAGATCAAGGAGAAAAATACTCCAAGCAGCCAGGAAGAAACAATTTCAATATTGTGGAAACACAATCAGAATAGCCCAGGACCTGGCAGCTTCTACACTGAGGGATTGAAGGGCATGGAATATGATATTCCAGAGGGCAATGGAGCTGGGATTAAAACCAAGAATCACCTACCCAGCAAAACTGAGTGTCTTGTTTCAGGGGAAAATATGGTCATTCAGTGGAATAGAGGACTTTCAAGCATTCTTGAGGAAAAAAAACAGAGTTGAATAAAAAATTTGATATGCAGATACAAGAAGCAAGCAATGCTTGAGAAGGTAAACAGGGAAAAGAAATCACGATGAACTTATCAAAGTTCAACTATTTACATTCCTACAGGGAAAAACAATAACTGTAACTGATGAAACTTTTCTTAGTATGAAAACAGTTGAAGAAGGATATATGGACATATGAATACACATGTAAATGTGTGTATATATGTTTTCAGGTATACATGGATAGAGGGCACAGGTCGAATTTAATAGGAATTTAAAAGGTGAGGTTAAGAGGTGAGATAGTAAAGTGGTGAGGGGGAACAGGGAGAGACAACGCGGTGAACTGTCTCATGTAGAGGAGACAGGGGAAGGTGGTTGCAGGGGAGGGTAGGCACAGGAAGGCAAAAAGGCACAACCATATTCTCATTGAATTTGGACCAGGGAGAGAATGACATGCATACTAAATAGGGTGTCCTACCCTACTGGAGCGTTGGGGGAAGGGGGATGGAGGAAGGTGATGGAGGGGAGGGTGGGCTGGGGGGCGGGAGAAAGTTGGAAGCATCCACTTTTGAAAAGGGACAGGATCAAGGTGGGGAATGGACCAGGTGGAAGGTGGGATGGGAGGGAGGGAAATATAGTCAGTCTTTTACAATATATCTATTAGGTAATGTTTTGCTACATGTTTTTGATCATGCCTTTCAGATACTCCAAATGATAGCTACACATGTACAGCATATACTGAGTTGCTTATTTTCCTTTTAAAATCAATTTTTTAAAAAAATATATAAATAATATGATTAATACTATTTTGCATATAATTGGGAGATAAGATGTGCAAGCAATGGGGTGCGGGGATTCACCTTGCCCTACTAGAAAAGTCGAGGGGGGTATGGGAGAAGAGATGGGAGAGAACAGATTGGTTGAGGGGATATCCTGTATGACTGCTATTCTGGGGTGGTGGGTAGGGGGAAAATGGGAAAAAAAATTGTAACTCAAAATCTGACGAAAATGAATGATGTAAACCAGAAGTTAATAAAGCATCAGGGAAAAAGAATGTCTGGTATTAGAGCAGAATTATTGAGTCAAAGAATAAAATTGGTTTTATAATCCTTGTTGTTTACTCTAATTCTGCTCTCTAATATGATTGTACTAAATGCAAATCCAACAATGTATAAACCTGTTTGCCAAGCAGCAAGGTCAGAATTAATTTTTTAAAAATTATATACTTTTGCCACTTTCAAGGGCATGAGATTGTTCTCATTTTCATTTCTTTGATTAATAGTGAGGTTATACTTTTTCTTTAAAATGATCCATTTTAATTTGTATTTCCTCTTTTGTATATTGCCTATTCATATTCTTTGATCATTTGTCTTTTGGAAGCCCTTATATATTTCTTATGTTGACTCAAAGATCCTGCAACTCAAGCTTTTGTTTGAAAATTTTCCATCTATTCCCTTTTATTTTGGTCATATTTTTATGATGAGATGACTATTATTATGCACATGTAATCAATAAATCTGTCTTGTTTCTAATAAAAAAAAGTCTGGTATTAGGCAAAATATAGAGACACACATCAAATCAGTGCTAGATAACTCTGTAGAAAACAAAAACTGGGGAAAGGATTCATTATTTAATAAATAAGAAGTCATACTGTCCTGAATAGCAAGTGCTTTATTAAAATGTACTACTTTAGGCAGGCCCTGACCATGCTTCCCTATTACATGGTCACCTTCTTAATAGCTGGGGAAATTGAGGCCTAAAGAGGGGATATAGCTTGTCCAAGACCTGCATTTGGATATTGATCCTTGACTGGGCATACCCTCTGACCACTCCCAAATCAGGAAACTAAACAATTATGGGAGAAGGGAAAAAAGTATGATAGATTGAGGAGATAGTAAGATCAATTGAAGCTGTTTTAAGGATACAGGGGATACTTGTGTATGTTTGTTGGCAGTAGGGAATCGGCCAAGAGACATGAAGAAATTGTAGAGAAAAGGTAGCAGGGGGATGTAATCATTACTAGAACAAGTCCCAAAAGAAAAAGAAGATGGCAATATAGGTCACTTCTTCCTCTGAAACCAGAGCAACAGAAAAGAAGATGGTAATAGATAGATGGCTTTAATTTCGTCAAGGGAGAAGCAACTTCATCTGCTAAGAAAGAAGAGGCACCCAATCAAACACAAAGGAGACTAGTGATTTATCATTACTTACTGTGACCTACATGACATGTATTTTTAGTCTGCAAAATAATGGCAAGAGGGTACATTTTTATGTGTTCTCCTAGTACACCTTATTAAAAGAACATGTCTGGGCAGCTAGGTGGTACAGTGAATAGAGCATAGGCTCTGAAAGCAGGGGAACCTAAGTTCAAATCCAATATCAGACACTTGACACTTACTAGCTATATGACCCTGGGCAAGTCACTTAACCCTGACTAGCTAGCCCCCCTGCCCAAAAGAACATGTCTATGAGATTGCTAATAAAGAATGCAGTTTGTGCAAGGATATTTTAAACGAAAAATTTACAATGTACTTGAATTTTAAAAATGCTAACAAATAAATTTACATCCTTACTCTCATGAGTCAGTTGTAATATTTCTATCTGTAAGTTCCACTGATATGTCAAGTGGATCAAATGCCCAAATGTAGACTTTTAGCAAACGACTTTCCTTTTCTAGGTCTCAATTTTCTCACCTTCGAAAAGAGTAGGTTAAACTAAACTGTAAGTTCCTTGAGGGCAGGGACTGTCTTTTGTCTTTTTTTGTATCCCCAATACATATAGCAGGAATTTAATAAATGCCTATTGATTAACTAGAAATGGAGTTCTTAACCAGTAGCCCACAGACCTCCCTCCAAGGGATCTTCAGACAGATTTCAAGGATTCTTTGAACTTAGATGGGAAAAAAAATAACATCTTTATTTTCAAATATTATTGTGAGATAGGGTGATAGGCTTCACCATACTGCCACAGCAGTCCATAACAAAAAAAAAGAGTTAAGAACTCCTGGACCTTAGCCATTCTAGAAAATAACCTGAAACTAGGTCCCAAAAAGTTATTAAACCGGGCATATATTCTTCTATGCCCCAAGGTGATAAAAGAGAAAAAAGATCCATATGCACAAAAGTATTTTAGCTCTGTGGGGGGGGGGGTGGGGATGGAGGCTAAGAAACAGAACATTAAGGGGTTATCCATTAATCAAAGAATGGCTGAAAAGTTATAGCATCAATGTGATGAAACATTATTTGCTATAAGAAATGATGATGGGATTGGTTTCAAGAGAAATCTTTAAAGACTTGTATAAACTGATGCAGAGTGAAGGGAGCAAAACAATTTAAAAAATAACAACAATGCTGTAACAACAAATAACTTTGAAAGACTTAGGAACTCTGACCAACACAATTACAAACTACAGTTTTAGAAGAGCAATGATGAAATACTACCCATCTCTTGACAGACAGTAATGGACTCAAATGCAAATTGAAACAATTTTTTGGATGGGGTCAATGTGGGTATTTGTATAAAGTGAAGAGGGGAGAGGTATTTTCCTTTTTTCCCCAATATGGAGAAGGAGCAAAGTAAGGAGGAAAAAGAAAATTTTTTTGTTATTTGAAACAAATTTAACTAAGTTTTTTAAAAAGAGCACCTGGATGAAATGATCTCTAAGGTCTTTTCCAGTTCTAGCCATCTATGATTCATTATCAATAAATATTTAACAGTCTTAAGACCTGATACATTAAGATTTTGTGGACATTTTAGACTTCACAGAAGCCTTGAATTATATGGGAATTCTACAAATCTCTATAAAACTCTATAAATCATTTAGTCAATCTAAAAATTTGTAAGAAAGTCTGTATCTCAGCCACTGACAATACCTACAATCTGTCCTAGTCAGCAAGAACTATTTCATTTTTGTCTTTTTAACCCCAGAGACTAGTACAGGCCTTAGTATCTAATAGGTTCTTAATGCTTATTTATTGAATGGATGGATGACTGAGTAAATGAATGAATGAGTAAATCCAGGAAAGATTCCTCAAATTCTCAGTCTGAAGTTTCTCAAAACCATTACATCAGCAGGTTCTTCTTTCTATCTAGAAAGGCTGTGGGGCCATACAGCACCTTCTTCAGCTTTCAGATAATTTCTTGGCAAGAAGCCCAACAGCTAAGAGGCTAGTACAAATATTGCAATATAAATTTGGAAACTGAGTCACTAAATTCCACTAAAAATACCTTCCTCCCTAATTCTAGAATAATACCAAGTGGCATATCAACATATATAATATAAAGAATTATGAGAGTTGGGGCAGCTACGTGGTGCAGTGAATAGAGCACCAGCCCTGGAATCAGGAGAACCTGAGTTCAAATCAGGCCTCAGACACTTAACACAAAAATAGCTGTGTGACCTTGGGTAAGTCACTTAACCCCGACTGCCCTACCTTCCCCCCTCCAAAAAGCAAAAGAAAAAAAGAAAGGAAGGAAGGAAGGAAGGAACTGTCAGCAGCAGCAACTGATATGAAAGACAAACTTAGACATGAGATTTAGAAAATAATATAAAGTAATAAAGCAAAGATTGACATGCAATTCTACTAACAGACACAATTTAGAATTAAAGCCAAGAATGGGCATTAAAGTGTTCAACAACCAAAAATAAAAGAGAAGAATCTTCTCCAAATAGGATTCTACTAAAAACCTAAAATGTTTTCTTGGTTACATCAAACTTTAGTATAATGAAACAATACCACAATCTACACTAATGGTACTAAGGAGAAATTATGTGTAAAGTCCAATTATTGGATGGAACAATAAAGGGAAAGTAATTAGCTTTAAAAGTATCCTTTCTATACTCTGCTGTTTACCATCCTATGTCAAACAGGAAAGCTACAATGGGCTTCTTTGGATTCTTCTATCATATCCCCCAAAACTTCATCTTTGGGAAATCTTACCATTCTACAAAATCCAATCAGCCTTGGCACTCAAACCTCATTATTATCTCCAGTAATGGAGGATCACTACTCCCTGGAGGATGAAGCCATGAACTCCAAAACCTCCTAGGAAGTAGAGTGCCACGGCCAACTACCTCTACACTTCCCATATGGTTCTACAAAGGTTTTCTTTTTAATTTTTCCTCATATCCCTGCATTGAGTAATTTTTCTCCTCCTCCCCCACCTACCCTTTTTCAGCTTCCTTTTGTGTATTCTCTTCTCTCATTTTTCTCCAGTTGTTCTGATATCTTGCCACTGGACCTAGATGGCTCCTGAGGAGAGAGTGAGGGCGTCTTTGCAAACCCTGCCTCACTTAAACCCAATTCACTTACAAGTTACAGCATCATCTTCCTGATGCCACAGTCCTCTTCCAGAATGAAGGACAAATAACAACATCTTCTCCCATTAGGTGATAAGCTCCTTAAGGGAAGGGACTGTCTTGTTTTGGGGGCTGTCGGTTTGTTTTGTTTTGTTTTGGGGTTTTGGTTTTTTTTTTTTTATCTGTATCCCTAGAGCTTAGCACAGTGCCTGGCAGACAGAAGTTGTTTAAGAAATATGTACTGAATATCAAATGGGAAGGGCAAAAAAATCATTCCATATGTATTCTTTAGGTTTGTGAATAAAGGTTCTGCTTTCTGTGAATTAATCACACGATACATACTACTAAATAAAATCCTACACTGAAAGTACTATGTCTTTAAATTCATGCTATTTTCCATTCCAAGTTTCTGTTTGAGGCTGTTACTGCTCCCTTGGGACTGGGTTGACTCACTGAATTTTCAGAATGACGCAAGTGTGCTCTTCTGCACAGCTTCAAAACAAGCTATGAACATTTCCAGGCAAAAGTTGGTTCCTGAGAAACCTGGATAAACCAAGCCCACATTAGCAGATAGCCTTACCATCAGGGCAGGTGGCAAAGAATGTTTTTCTCTTCCTCAAATTTATCAGGACCTTTTAGGGTCTTGGGGGGGTTAATTTAATTTCAAAGTTATTCTCCCAAGTTTTCCAATGCCTTGACTAACTTGTTCCATCCTCCTCTTGTGACCTCACATCCACCTATTTCAGCGCCTACTTCAATGTTCAAGGTCTAATCTTTCTCAAACTCAGTCACATGGCAAGGAAAGAAACAGGAATTTAGTTCAAATTTCACCTGTGATGAATATTCCACACATCTGGAGCACTACTTCATTCTCTAGTAGCTCAAAAATAGGAACACAGGCAGTATTTAAGAGGAGTGGGTAAGTAAATTTCAATTACCATGCTTTTCTTCCACCCCATTACCAGAAATAGAGAGTTGGCTATAGTACATTATTTTTTCCAGGAATGCTATTCTTTCTTAGTAAATTTCATAAATCAGTACTATCAGAAACTTTCTGTCAAAAGGTAAATCTCATGCCAGTCATCAGCAGAACTGGAAAATGCAGTCAACAGAAATATATAGCTATTCTATGCACATAACAACATAACATAACAGCCCAAACTGACACAGCACTTTCACATTTGCAAAGTATTTTCATATATTATTTTATTTGAGCTTCACAATTCACTGAGATAGTTTTATATATACATGTACATACAAATATGCATATACTTTTTATATATTCATATGTAGTAGTCAAAATAGTTTATGTTAATAAATTTCAGATATCACATAAGAATTTTCATATGCTATCATTAAATTTCATAAATACATATGGAACCTAAAAACATGATGCAGAGGACAGAGGCTGGTCATAGGACCCAAGTTCAAGTCCTATCTCTCTTCCACTTACTACCTATGGAATCTTGAAGTCATCTGACTTATCTCAGCTTGTTTCCTCAATTGTTAAATGAGGGAATGGGACTATCTGACCTGCCCTAAATTTATGATCTCAAGTTGAAAAAGCTTTTCAAAAGACTAGAATTCTAATATCACAACAAAGATAAAGAACTCACAGAAATGAGATGGACTCTGAGTGCCTTATAATCTTGTTTCCTTTCCCTACATTCATATATGATTATGTTCATATAACAGACTATGCCACTTATTCAAAAAGATGCCTAAGCTTTCTGACTAAGAAGGAATAATAAGCTAGCGGCAAAACTGACTCTAGAGAGCATTTTTTCAACGACAAGCAGAAATTTGGGGTGATCAACTTCACAATATTCTTTTTTAAAAAAAAAGAAATTGTAAAAGAACAGCATTAGAAAATTAGTACAATAACATCTATGGAAAATTAAGCATAAGGGAATCAAGCTAAATATCATGCTTTGCAAGTTTATCTCTCTTGATTAAGCCCAATACATTTTCCATCAATTCCTATAAAGTTTTTGCAAGACAGATTTTTTTTAAGTGTCCAAGGTACAGATATTTTAAAATTCAAAGATATATTCAACGTAGCAACAAATAACTTTTAAAAAAATTTATCAAATTTGTTTAGTACTTCATCATTATCAAATTTATTAAACACTCAAACTGATTAAACATTTGTAAATTTGTACAACAGGTATAATTACTCCCTTCCGCCCTTCTCAGCAGAGGACCTAGCATTAAACTTTTACAAAGCAAATAAAGGAAGGCTATTCACCTTGAGCTTGATTTTCTATTCTATTCTACATCTCAAAATTCCTTGATATCATTCCCTCATTTCCTCCTTTACACCAGTCTCTGATGAAGAGGTGACCCTTCTCCTTACCAAAGCCATGTACCCTTTCTCCAGTTTCCTCTAGCATACATCTCACAATATCTTCCCCTCTCCCACTGCTCTAACTTCTAGTCTCTCCGTAGGTAATGACTGCTTCCATGTTGTTTACAAACATGGCAAGTCTTCTCTATTGGAAAAAAACCTTTCACTTAACCCTAACATCCTCTCAACACCATTGTCCTCTCCTCCCTTTTACTACTAGGGGAAAAAAACCTGTCAACTCATTGCCTGCACTTCAGGTTCTCTCAATCTCTTGGCTGGCTTCAGACCTCACCTCCTACTTCACTCTAGAAAGTCTCTGCTGATGCTCCTAGTTGTCACTGCTCTCTCCCTCTTCAAATTATCTCGTATCATTATATTATTGTATCATCATCCGTTCACATGCCATATCCTCTAGCACACTATGAGCTCTCTAAGGTCAAAGACTTTTGTCTCAGTGGCACAGTGCTTAGTACAGTGCCTTACACATGGCAGTCAATAAAAGCTCAATGAATTGAACTCAACTTGAACTGTTCTCTGCAAAGTTACCTAGAAGTACTTCGTAACTGTCAAATCCAAAGGTCTTTTCTCAGTTCTCATCCTTCTTAACTCTCTACCGCATGTGACATACTGAATGTCCCTAGATGCTCAGCTCCTTCCGAGGTTTCTGTGACCTGCTCACTCCTAGCTCTCCTCCTACCTGCCAGGCCAATCCTTCTCCATCACCAAATACCTACTGAACATTTCCAACTGGCTGTCCCATAGGCAGCTGAGACTCATCCTTCCCCCAAAACTCACTCTCTCCTCTTCCTAATTATCCTATTTATGTTGCAGTTACCACCATCTTTCTATTTATCCAGGTTGGCAACCAGAGATCATTTTAAACTCTTCCCTCTCCTTCATCCTCAAAAAATTAGATGCTAAGTCTTATCAATTCTATATCCACAATATCTCTCACTTCCTTTTCCTTTTCCTCCACTCACAGGGTCTAGTGGTCAGGTCAGGTTCTTCTCATCTCCCTCCTAAAAAACCATATACATCTAGCCTCTCCCCTCTCTGATACATCTTCCAAAAGCCACCAAATGTGTATGTCTAAAACACAAAGGTGATAATGTCCTTCCTCCTGCTAAAGAAGCTCCAGTGGCCCCTAGTTGCCTCTGGGATAAAATACAAACTCATCTGTAATTTAAAACCCTGCACAATTTGGCTCTAGTTAACCCTTCTAAGCTATTGCCCATTTATTATCCTTCATTCATTCTAGGTTCCAACCAAGCTGGTCTACTTGCAGTTCCTAGTATATGACATCCCATCTCTCTTCTCCATGCCTTTGTACAGAATGTCCTCCATCTCCAACTTCCTCCAAGGTTCAGCTCATGTGTCACTGCCTACACAAGACCCACACTATCCCACCCTCTCAGAAATTAACTTGCATATATTTTGTGTTTACATATCTATATTCATGCCCTCCTCATCACCATCCCCAAGAAGGCAAGTTCCATAAAGAAAAAGACGTTTGGGTTTTTGTCCTTGTCTCCCCGATGTTTAACACAATGTCTAGCACACAACAGGTACTTAAATGGTGGCTGAATGAACAAATAAATCATAGTTTGGCTTTCTTAAATCATTTCAGCTAAAAGACCAGCTAAAAAAAAAATCTTTCTCCAATACATAACTGCCATACTCTCTATAACTAGCAGTGCCCTGAGTCTCTTCTGAACACTGGGAAGAAACGATACCAAATCACATGAAGTCTTTTCATGCCTTAAATTGGGGACTAAGGTCTTAAAAACATCCCAAAACTTCACAGACTTTGTCTAAGAGGTGAAATCATAGAGCATATCCCATAAACCAACCAACTCCAATATACACATAAGCAGAGGGCTAAGAGAAAAGAAGCAAAGAAAGATGGAATTTTATAGTAAACAACTTTGCTATTGTGAATAATGACTGTGTTATTAAAATGGACTGCTGCTTTTCCAGTATCTTTTTCTCTGTTTATCTCTGTTACCATAGCTACCATTTGAATCATCTTAATAAATTGCATACACACATCTCCAGCAATGTTATTTCCACTCAGTGACTCCAGATCAGCTTTCATTCACCTGGCAGCTGCTCAGGCCAAATGCCGTCATCATGTCTTGACAATGAGGACTGCTTTATGGACAAAATAATTAGAAACCTATTCTGATATCAGATTTTAAGGATGCAGGCTCTCTCCTGATATTTGATAATATTTCAAAGTGATTATTCAATTAACTAGACATTTTTCCTCTTCCCCAACCTAATAATCATAGGATCATAAATTCAGAGTATGAAGGAACCTAAGGTATCATCTAATTCAAGCCTGAAATTTACAGATGGGAAACTGAGGTCAGAGAGTTTTTTTCTTTCCAAATGTTTTATTAATTTCTAGTTTATGTCATTCATTTCCATAATATTTTGAGTTTGAGGTCAGAGAGTTTCAAACCCAAGTCCTCCTACTCCAAGATTGAGCATGCTATTCAACCATTTAAAAGAAAAGATTAAATTATACTTTTACTAAAGCAAAAAAAGGTGAAATAATACACTTAAGAAAATTTTTCACTACAAAGGTTTAAAAAAAAAAAAAGGTATTGACTGCTGCTTACCCTACTCCACTCCTAGGGGAATTAAATTAACCAGAACTTTGGTATTTAAAAACTACAACACTCCACTGGATCTGGATCTGTGCCATGGGACTTTCTCACACTCTCCTGACATTTCAAAGATAGCAATTATCAGAGCAAATTTAATCTGCTAGCTATTACTCACACTCACTAGGTGACAAGAGACAACAAATACAATACCAAGAGAACACAATGCTATGTTACTTCAAGTTGGGAGTAATTATGATGAAGGGATTATAATGGATGGAACTTAATTAATTTCTGTGAATCCCTTCCTCTGGTACACTTAAGAAACAGCAAAGATCTAAGGAGAAAGTCTGAATTATGGTATGCATCTCAACATGATACTTTTTAGAGATTTATAATGTAAGAACTCCAGCTACTGGCATCTAGGCACAAACTTCTGGAATTTAACTAAAGGGAAAGGATATGAAAGGTTGAAACAAAGTGTAAAAATGGACTTGGGAGTCAGAAGATCTGATTTAAGTCCAGCTTTGCCACTAATGTGTAACTCTGAAGCAAGAAATTTATATTCTATCAGATGATTTAAAGGATCCTTCCAATTCAAATATTCTATGGAACTCAACAAACTAGTATCTACATTAGGTATATAAGCAGGAGGGTGTTATATAAATCAACCTATATCAGCAACCAAAAGAACACCAGGCAGCCTATCAAAAAGAAATATTAAAAACTTGCCTTTGCATCAGCTTTTTGCATTTGGAAAGAATGATGGCTGTTGGTATGTATCCTTGTTCTCTAGTTGAAGAACAAAAGAGAGTCAAATGCAATTGTGGAGAAAGACAGTGTTTGCTGGCTGGCAAAAATGGTCAGGGTTGGAGAAATATTCTGCAAAAGAGATTTCCCTGAACTTTTAGGCAAATTGCATTAGAATTCAGAGTCTAGCATTCACCATATTTTGAAGAACCTGTACATTACTTTCTATACGAAAAAGAAAACAAACCTCCAGATTAGTGACTTGGAAGCTTTTTCATTTCATGACCTCTGTGCCCACTGAAGGCATGTTATGACTTCCACTCTACAAATACACAAAAGAGGAGACCATGGTTCAACTCTAATAGCCACTGCCATTACTACCCAACAGCTATCTATTCATTTCACAGCACTGATTTTTCTTTTCATTATTGTAGCAAATTACAAAAGTTTTGAGAGGAAGTGCAAGGAACATGCCCAGGAAAAGCATGAGGCAAGATTTTCCCATTTATATATCTTGAATCGGCATTCTTCCACTCCGATGTCATCCCAGACCCTTATGAAGTTGACACCTTCATTTAAGAAAAATTCCAACAGTGATAAAAGCCAAAAATATATATAGTTCCAAAACATTCGGATAAGTATGAAGATGTTCATTCTTCCTTCCCAAGCACTATTCTTTCTATTTCCACTACAAAGCAGTACAAGTCCTTATCACACATCTGGACAACAGCAACAATTTCCTCCTTCCTTCAGGCTATCCCTTTCCTACCTAGTCATCTGCAAAGACATTTTGCATAGTTGCATAAAATACTGCTGTGAGCAGGTATTCTCCCCATCCAAAAACATTTAACTAACCACTGTCTACTTGATAAAACCTAAAAATCCTTAGTATAGTATTGTTTCCCACAATGTGGCTCTTAACCTACCTTTCCAACATAGTTTCTACTTCTTCCCTAAACAAACTCAGTGCTAACTTGAACTTCACTAGTTTTTTGGTCTCCCATTAATTTACTTTACCCTTTTCCATCTCTATGCTCTAACATTTCCCCTTCTCTCCTAAAGAAATCAAGGGAAAGCATATTGAAACTGTAATTTTACCTATCCTTCAAGGCCTAGATCATATTTCACTTCCTCCATGAAGCCTTCCTTTCTAGGTACCCTCTGCACAATCAAAAGTGATCTCTTCCATCTCTGAACAGCCAATCATTCAACACATTTATTCAGCATTTTATTAGGTGCTTACTATAAAGAGATTCTGAAATGAACAAAGGTGAAAGATAAAGATAAGTAAGATGCAAGTCTCTATGCAAGTCGCTAAAAAAACAGGCTAGAACCTATAGCACTTATCCATGCCTTTTTCCTTTTAGACTCTTTAGTCTCTTTCAAAGTTCAGTTCAAGTATCACTTCCTACATAAAACCTTTCCCAATCCCATGAACTGAAAGTTCTTGTAAAGTGCATGGACATTACCTTGTATTTATTCTCTATATTTTATAGTTACTTAGATGCACACACACTTTGCCCAAGAAAATATGAATTTATGGGCACACACTGTTTTGTTGTTATCTTTGTGGCTCCTAGCATCTAGTATAGGACCTAGAATAAAAGTTTAATAAATCCTTATTGACTCATATGTGAAGAAATGGAGAAGCCCTCAAGGTTTGGAGCCTTGGTGACTGATAGATAACATGATGCTGCTATTAATGTGAATAGCAAAATTAGGAGGTATTTGAGCAGCAATTTTTGAGGGAAAATTATAAATTAGGGACCAAAGGACTGATTCAATAAAATAAATCTTAGGTTTGGACTTTTTTCTAAATAGAAATTATTTCAAACTACAACGCCTGTTCAAAACTAGAATTTTATATCTAATGAGCAGAAAGAAGGTGCAGTAGTAGATAATGGACTGACCTCAGGGTCAGGAATATTTATCCTGACTGACCTACTGAACATGGGTAAATCATTTAATTTTCCAGTGCCGAGGCAATTCTCTAAGATTTTAAGTTAATCTTATAGTATGGTTGTCTATTTGCATCGATGGAAGGACTTTCCATATGGAAACTGCACGCTAATTGAAATCACAGTTCCAACCTCAGCGCTTCTTCAAAAATGAAACTCAAATGAACATTTAAAAACATCTTATATTAATTCACAGGCAACATACCTCAGGTATCAAATTCTGATTTTAAGGTATGTTAACCACATAGCTATCATCAGGGATATCTTGCTTCTGTAGGGAAAAATATTTAGAATAAACTTTTTCAAAGTTCAACCACCAGATCACTGAACTTTTCATAATCACTAAGAAGTAATTTCTCTGTAGTGTTGTTTTTGCAAGGTCTTGAGCCTATAAATTTATGACAACCTGTTTTCTTACTTTTCCCACAATACTCAAACACAGAATGCAGTTGCCATAATCTGATCAGGGATTATGTAAGGTTCACGGCTGGCCTGTGATTTTCATTTTCATTTTTTTAGCAAGCGCCACCTGGTGGTAAAATCACAACTTTAAATACAAACCTTAACATTGTATATTTTCCACACTTTTCCCACAACTCTAAGCCAGGTATTACCGTCCTCCTTTTACAGAAGAGGAAACTAAGGTTCTCAGGGACTTTCTGAGGGTTCCAGAGCTAATGAGTACTGGGGACAGGTTTCAGACGTGCCTACCTCTCCTCAGCCCAGGTACATACCTATTTCTACCACTTAAAGACTAATACTCCTAAGTCTCTTTATAAACAAATGATAGTCAGGAGAGGAGCTTTTTTTCGAAGTAATTCCTCTAAAAAGTAATAAACTAGCAAAGAGATAAATGAAAACAACATATGCTTTGCAAAACAGAGGAAAATACAAATAATCCAGGTGGTTCACCGCGAAGAACATTTCTTTAAAAAATTATTTACCTCAACACTATTTACAATCAATACAAACAACCAATGTGAAGCATTTTATTCCACTAATTACTTTTTATAAAATACCAATACTTTAATCTGTATAACATGCTTCACAATTAGAGGCAGCTAGGTGGCACAGTGGTTAGGAAGCTAGACCTGGAGGAAGAAATTGATTAAAATTTGACCATAGATACTTGCTAGCTGGGTGATTCTGATCAAGTAACTTAACATCTGTCTATCTCAGTTTCTCAGCTGTTAAATGGGGATAGAAATAACAACTATCTCATAGGATCAAATGATAGAATATTTGTAAAGCACTTAGCATAATAAATGCCTGTGTCCTTCTCCCTCCTTTCTTAAGTAACCATAAATTCTCTCATTTGAGTCTCAAAAGAACCCTCTGAAGTAGGCAGGGCAATTATCTCTTTTCTTACTTACAAGGAAACTGTGCAGCTCTGAGAGGGGACAGGACTCCCTCCAAGAATCAGCACTTGTGCTCTAACTAGCATCTAATCTTTGGTATTTTAAGACAAGTGAGGAAGACTCTCTGTCACCCCCACCATCTCCAACTCCCAGCAGTTACTTATAGAGAACATATTCTCTGCTCCTAACTTGTTTGTGACACAGGACAAAGTCAATTCATTTCTTGGGTCTCATTTCGCCATTTTTTAACAATCAGGATCCTTGAAGGCAAGAAATGTGTTGCTTTTTCTTTGTATTCCCAGTAACTATCTCAGTCCAATGCACACAGATGGCACTTAATAAATGTCTGTTTAACTGAATTGTCCACAAAGTACTACTCCTGATCTCATCCTGAGATGAAGGGGACCCTGCATTTTTAAGGGCAATGCCAGCTGAGCCTAAGCTTTGGAAGATTTTACCATGCTGGAAAAGCTTCTATTATGATTCCACCAACAGAACTGAGTATGGTTTCTGAGGAACAGGCTAGCTGAAAACAAGAGACTATCATCAGCAGACTGGACACTTGTGATAAATTCTTTGGTCATGGCAAAAACACTTGTCCCCTTCTCAATACTTACAGGCAACCTGAACCCTGTGTTTCTGCACTGATGGTGGTAAAGTGAAGGAAAGGGAGCGATGAGTGCTAGGACCAGAGGTTTGGGTTTTGGTCTGTCTATAAAACCTGCCTTAACTGTTGGCACTCTATACATGAGCTGCTTGTCCGAAGACCAGTGAGCAGATCACACTACCGAGGAACTACAGTTACCAATCCTGACATCCTTGTTTTTAATGTAACAAGAAAGAAGCCGTAGTTAAACTAAAAGCTCGCTCACAGGTTGGCAATGAAGAGGCAAATAAGGGCTTTGCAGAGTTGGTCCTATCCTGCATCCAAAGACAAGTAAATCATTTCAGGAACTAAATGTTATACAAAAATCTTAAACTCAGCCTGTTCAAAATTGAACTCGTTATTTTCCCCCCAAACCCTGTCCTCTTCCTAACTTTATGACTGTCAAGGGCACCACTATCTTCATAGTCATGCAGCTTCCAAACCTGGGCATCATCCTTGACCCCCTCACTCTCTCACCCTCCACATCCAATCAATGAGTAAGTCCGCTTGTTTCTGCCTTTACCTCGTATCTTACAAATGCCCCCTTCTCTCCAATCATATTGCTACCACACCGGTACAGGTGCTCATGTCAAACCTGGGCTATTACAATAACTTTTTGGCTGGTCTTCCTGTCTCAGGTTTCTCCCCACTCCACTCTGTCCTCCAATGACCTACCAAAGTAATCATCCTGAAGCACAGATCTGACCATGTCTCTCCATCTCCCCACTCCTCCCGGTACCTCACACAAACACAGACACACCTACTAAATTCCTGTGGCTCCTATTACCTCCAGGATCAAATATAAAACCCTCTGTTTGGCTTTTTAATACTTTCATAACATGTCCCCTTCCTAACTTTCTAGTCTTCTTACACCTTACTCCACCCTCTAGGTACTCAGCCATCTAGTTAAAAACAATCTCTTTGCTATTCCTCATGCTAGATACTCAATCTCCCAACTCAAGGCATTTACACCACTGTCTACAATACTTGTAACTCTATTGCTTACTTCCCATTTTTTGTTCAGTTGTGACCCACGGACCACAGCACACCAGGCCTTTCTATCCTCTACTATCTCCCAAAGTCTGTCCAAGTGTATGTTTGTTGCTCTCGTGACATTATCCCTCCCATCCTCTGTCTTCCCCTTCTACTTTTGCCTTCAGTCTTTTCCAACAACAGGGTCATTTCCAATGAGTCCTGTCTTCTCATTATATCACCAAAGTATTTAAGCTTCAACTTCAGTATCTGACCTTCCAGTGAATAGCCTGAATTAATTTCTGTTAAGTATTGACTAATTTGATCTCCTTGCTGCCAAGGGACTCTCAGAAGTCTTTTCCAGTGCCACAGTTTGAAAACATTGATTCTGTGCTGCTCAGTTTTCCTTATAATCCAATCCTCATAGTCATACATTGTTAGTTGGAAAACCATAGCTTTGGCTATATTACCTCCTTGGCTTTATTCAGGTCTCAACTAAAGTCTCACCTTCTACAAGGACGCTTTCCCAGGCCTCCTTGATCTTAATGCCTTCTCTGAGATTTATCCTGTACACATCTAGTGTATGTACAGTGGTTTGAATGTTGTCTTCCCCTCAGACTGTGAACTTCCTGATAGCATGGACTACTTTTTCACTTTGGTTTTGTTTTGCCTTTTTTTTTTTTAAATCCAGTGCTTAGTGCAAAACCTGGAACATAGTAAGAGTTTAATAAAATGCTAAAGGACTGGGGCAGCTAGGTGGCATGGTGAATAGAGCACCAGCCCTGGAGTCAGGAGGACCTGAGTTCAAAGCTGGCCTCAGACACTTAACACTTACTAGTCATGTGGCCTTGGGCAAGTTACTTCACCCCAATTGCCCTGAACTCCCCTCTCCAAAAAGAAGGAAAAAAAAAACCCTTAAAAAAATGCTAAAGGACTGACTGACATTTACTCTTTTCATGTTATAATGTTTGCAAAAAGACCACCGCAGTTTAATGCATCAACAAATGTTGGAAAGGATAAAAATTCGGAGAAATTATATGAAAAGCAAGTATTACAGAGAATAACTGGACTAAAAGATGTCATCAAGATGTGTAAAAACAAAAAACGATAGGATGGTCACATGGAAAGAACGAGGGATAACAGACAGATAGCCAATGGAAAGTCTCTGTGCTCTTCTGGTATTTAATCCTTGTGATGTTAGGAGGGCAAAGACAAGAAACACAGGATGGGCAGTCATAGATGGGTTGTGATCTAAATCTTTAGAAGGAATACCAATACTGGTAAGATCCATACTGCCTGTAACACTAATCAGATCATCTTTTAAAGTCCCTTTCAGTTATAAATTCTATTATTTGACATCATTTTCTCACCATTACATAACTAATAAATGACAAAGCCAAGATTAGAAGCCAAGATTATGTCTCCAATTTCAGTGCTCTTTTTACGGCACCCTATGAACTTGAAGATTATAGTTTTAGGAATGGGGGGAGCTGCAAGAGATCAATTGTTCTAGGCCCCTGTGTTTAATTCAAGTAAAATTTATTTGGGATTGCCTTAAAGGAAAGTTATTCTTCAATTTCACATAGTATTTTGCTTCATAATTATTTAATGAGCTTACTTAACATTGGGTATTATAGCTATTTCTGTTATCTTATCCCCCTTCAATAATTTCCTTGAAAGCAGCTACCATGGTTAGCTAAACTTTGTATCTTCCTTGGCATCTAGCACAGTACTCTGAACATTAAAAGTACTTAATAAATGTTTTTTATATTGTAAAACATTTGCAAATCTTAAAATGATGTTTAAGTGTAAATAACTTATTATTATTATTATTATTTTACAGATAAGACAAATGAGGCAAGGAGGTTAAAGGATTTGATTATCAAATCACAAGATGTAAAGACCTGAGAAACTAGGTCTCTCGCCTCCTATATCATGCTCTTTTCAGTACACCATTCTTTTTCTGTCTTCAAATTTGCTGTTTTTACATAAGGCTTTCTGTGAGAATTTTTAAGCACTATACATTACTTCAACATTCAAAACATTTGGGGATAGGGAGGAGGCAAGGACACCTCTACTTTGTGAAAGATAAACTAAATAGTACCTGCCAACAATGAGGCCTATCAATTTGCAAAAATGATGGATCAATAATTTGGTTTTCCCAATAAAAGTTTGCTATCATTTTCAGAAGTCAAGTAAGTGACTTACTTTTAATGTCAGACAAAAACAGCATAAAGCACCATAATCTGCTACCCATTATATACTTTTCTTGTAAAATGGAGCAAACACACCCAAAGGTGACCAGCTGAGAGAATCAATGGCTTAGTCCTGGCATCATAACAGTTCTAAGGTTTTTTGCTCCATTCACTAACCTATCCTTCCACCTCTCCTCAAGTATGCGCTAAATATCAATGGATACCAAATCTTGTCATGAATATTATGTGCTCAGTCAAATGTGCAATATTTTATGTAATAACACAATTTAGATCCTAATGAGTATGTTTTTCCCTGCCCGAACTTCCAATATGGAAGAAATAGAAAAACAGAGTACTATGATTCTATGATTCTATAAGGCATTTCACTTATCACATAATAGTATCCTGAGCTGTTCCAGAAAAGCTAGATAATTTCTTTCCTTGGAAATATTTACAAAGTAATAGAGACAACCACCTGTATGTTAGTAAGCAGTCCTGGGTAAAGGTGGGAAAATAGACACAATGGGTGCTTTGAGATCCATTTTGCCCCTATGATTTTTTTTTTTTAACAAAAATGCAGATTCCCCAAAGTATCTGTACTACAGACTGAAATAGTGATATGACAAAAACTTGGGATGCTTGGTCCCAATTTCAAGTCAAACACTTGCTGAAACATAAGATCATCGCTTTCAGTACATGAACTTCAGTGTCTTTAATTTGAAAAACTTCCTTATATTTTCCCCAAAAAAGTAAGTGTTTCTGAATTTTTTTAAATTGTTCTATTTTTGTTTCTACTTCATTTTATTTGGTGACTAGCTAGTTAGGGCACAGTGCTGTTAGACTGTGGTAGGGATACTCAGGTCACTATTCTTCAGATAAATGGCTCTTTTAAGCTTTTATTTTCTGTAGTAGAGTATTTTATTATGCTAGACTCCACAGGACAAGTGTAAAATAGATATTTTGGTCAACAATGATCACAAAGGTAGTTAGTTCCAGGTTCACAGAACTATGAGTTAAAGCCTTGTACAGACTTTTTAGCTTTCTTTTTAGCTTTTCTTTAGACACAGCTTATAATGTTCATCCAAAAAGTCATCTTGCAAATGTTAATTAAAAATTCAAAAAAGAAAGAAAAGAAAGAGGGAAGCAGGGAAGGATAGAAGAAAGGATTGAGAGAGGAAAAAAGGGAAGAAAAAAACAAACAAACAGGAAAGAGGAATGAAGGAAGAAAGAAATGTGAATGAATTGATAAAAATCCATCATCTCTAATAGAAAACCCACTCAAAGCACATGCCCTACCAATAGTAGGCCAGTAAAACTATCTATATTATAAGTACAGAATTACCATTTTTAGAATTATATTTCTAAGGAGCAAATTCTGACTGAACCTCCACAGAGATTTTTCTCAGAATAATAAATCTAGTACAGAAAGAGACTTCAGAGGCCCTCTAGTCTAATGCCTTCATTTTGCAGATGAGAAAACTGAGATCCAAGGAGGTTGTGACTTTTTCAAGGCAATATAAGAAATACATATCAGAAGCAGGATTGGAACCTAGGTCATCTGACTTCAGAATCAATTCTCTTTCTACCAGACCATGCTTCCTCCCTAATGTCCTCAAAACTTTACAATAATCAGTCAAAACTAGTCATTAGTCTTTGTGGGTTTAGCTACTTATTTAAATGTTTTTTTCTCTTCAGGGTCCTACTCAGACACTCATCAACTACACCCTATTTGGGGACAAGTAAAGTGTCTGTTCTATCACAGTAACAATCATTTTCCATGTTATGGCCATGCAGGTTGCTACGGTTCTGAAGCCTGAATATGAGAGCAAACTGGGGGAAAAGAGGAAGGCCATAGCCATTTGGTATGTTTCTAAGGAATGCGAGAGGGGTCACATTCCTTAGTGAGCACCAACACATGCCACACGTTCCAATTCCTTCACATTCTGAAACTCCTGGAGTGAAGTTTTTCCCAAACCCTGGGAAACTTGGAGTAGGCGATGACCTGCACCCACTTGGTTTTCATTTTGCCAAATACAAGTAGATGAATTAATCCAATTATTTCCTGCACCTATTTTTTCCCTGCAAGAAAAAAAAAACCCTTATAATGTCAATGACATCTGATGCTTGTGACTCTTTTTATGTAATTCTATGAGCAGTTTTTCTATTGCTCCACTAGAAACAAAATCAGTAGAGTTAATGTGAATATTCTGATAACTGAGATTGGAGGATTAGACACTTCTTCTCAGTCCTTATAACATTTCAAACACCTCTAAAATAGGAATTATAAATAAGAGATAAAGCAATTTCAACATGCAGCCCACAAAATTCCTAAGTGTGGCCAAACCAAATTTTTAAAAATTGCAATATATTTAACAAAATAAATAAAAATACAGTGGGGTCCTTTTTAAAGTTTAGTAACCCCCATTTCTATTTGAGTTTGACACCACTAGTCTAATATGCAAGAAATGTGATAAGGTAACAATCCTAGAAACTAACAGCAGATAAAGCTAACCCCTACTTTCAAACTCATTCATTCATTCAATCAGCATCTTCTTACACACCAGTTACCCCTTTCTGGAAGGGCTGCACAAGCTGACCTAAGCAGGGATTATAATAATTCGTCTCTATCCCTACATCCCTGTGTGGAAAACCAAAAATCAGAAGCTTACACTGGCTAGAACAGCAGTATGACAGCATTTTGTACTGCAGCAGTATTTATGCAGAGAATTAAAGAAAAGAGGGAAATGGAAAAGGATGAAGTTTATTTGAGTTTTCACCAGATCTGTAGCAAAGGTGACTGGCATGCAGACCAGTCCTGTCTCCACCCAGAAGTCACTCCACCCAGAAGACTCTGAAACCAGTGAAATGTCAATTGCTTAGTATGGGAAGAGGCTGAGAGAGCTCTGTCCCAGGAAATTGGACATCAAAGGGAAGGAGTCAGAAAATGAGCAATATTGGAATATAAGGGAGAAAAGAATGAAGATCTTACCAAAGATCTGATGAGAAAGGAAATTCAGTTAAAGACCTTGAGCACAAGCTGATAAAACAATAGGGAAGAAATTAATAATAGAAGGAAATATGGCTTCCAGATGATCTCAGTCCAGACATCTACAAACAAATATTGCAAGAAAATAAAAACAAATCAACATCTAATAAGGGGAAAAAAACCTACGATTCCCAAGAGACTATGGAACCACAGCAAGATGTTCCCAAACATTTCATGAGAGATAAGAACTGTGAAAGAGTAACTTAGGGTTTATACTGCAATAATAATTGGCAGAACAGAAAAGCCATAATCTATGTCAATCTTCATCAAGGATACAAAAGAAGAACAAATGATTGGGAGTATGAATACACAAAAATAAAGAACGAGTTAGAAGAAAAGAAGAAAAATCAATAACATTAAAAAGAAAACACAATTACTATAAAAACAAAACATACTGATATTAATGACAGAATACAGAGTGATGATCTAAGAATTATCGGTCTCCCAGAAGAACATATCAAGCAAGAAAGCTGAATGCCATAATCCAAAAAATAAATAAATTCAAGAAAACTGCCCAAAACTTCTGAACAGAGAAAACAAAATGCCAATTAAAAGAATTCACAGATCACCTCCAGAAAGAAAGGGAGAAAAAACTTGATACTGCAAACTCCAAGAAAAACAGTGGTTAAATGTAACAATTGTAAGAGGAAGAGTCAAAATGGTAGAATAGCAGGAAGAAGTACAGTTCAACTCCCCAGTCATATCTCCTCTACGTATATCTAGAAAACTTGAGAGAATTTTTATCAGGAAATCCAAGGGGAAAAAAATCATCATGGGTAATTTTTCCTTCCCAGGTCAGCCTAGGGAGACAGAGAAGTATGCGGACAATAGAGATAGTTTCTGTCCAGAAGCACACCAGGAGCACAGCATGCACAAAGCATTCAAACACTCAGGGACATAAAGAGGACCAGGACTGGGCACCAAAGTAGAAAGTCTCAAGTCAAAAACCCAGGGCACACTAAGGAGAGAATGTGTTCCCAGGAGAGGGTAAAGAAAAATGGTTGAGATTCTAGCATTGTTCTGAGCAAAAAACAAGTTCAAAAGCAAAAGGCAACTGTATCTTTGATCTCAGAAGTAGAGCAAGGACTCAGTTAAAGCATCTAACCCAGGCTAAAACTTCCAGTGGAATAGCCAGGGCAGGAATCTCAAACCAAAGGAGTGTCTGCAGTTTTCATTCACTATGAACCAATGGAAATTCCCAGTGAGTTAGTTCATAGTGGCTGAGTCAAACAGTAACTTACTAAAACTTCCAATTGAGAACAAGCTAACAGAGGTTTTGTTCAGATCCAAATCTGAGTCAGAAATTCTTAAGAGCTCAGACCAGGAGGGCAGTGGCAGACCAACCCAAATCACATCATTCTGGGAGCACTGAAATCTTATGGATCACCAACCTGAGCTGTCCCCGAGATCCTGAAATAAGAGAATATTCAATTCTTCAAGAAAGAAGTAGAAAGACTCAAGAAGACAAAGGTTCAGTCCATATACTACACAGAGAAATACACAGAATCCAGTAGTAATACAAAGGTCAAAGTCAAGAAGCAGGCTAGAATAATGAGCAAACAAACAAACAAAAAAGAAACTAACCATAAAGAGCTACTATGGCAAAAGAGGAAACACAAGACAACCCAGAAGAAGGGAATGGCTTGGAAAATATGTACAAGCAAAGCCTCAATGAAAAATGCAGCTTGGGCATAAATCCAACCAGAATTCCTAAAGAGCTAATGTAAGAGTTTAAAAAAGAATAAAAAAAAAAAAGATTTTAAAAACCACACAAGAGCTATGAAAGAAAAAAAATGGGAAAAAAGATGAGAGCAAGGGAAGAAAAATGGGAAAAGGGATGAGAGCAAGGGAAGAAAGATATGATAAGAGAATTAACAGGTTGGAACAACAGGTACCAAAAAACTCACGCAAGTTAATAACCATTTAAAAATCAGAATAGATCAAATAGAAGCTAGTGACTCCATGAGAAATCAAGAAATACTGAAACAAAGTCAAGAGACTAAAGGGAAAAAGGGAAGAAAATGAAGGTATCTCATGGCAAAAACAACTGACCTGGAAAACAAATCAAGGTCAAATAAATTAAAAATCATTAGATTACCTCAAAACCATGAAGAATCAGAAGAAAAACCCTAGACATCATATTTCAACATATCTTAAATGAAAACTGCCCAGATATCTTAAAACCATAAGGCAAAGTAGAAATCAAAAGAATCCATCACTCACCTCTTGAAAGAAAAGCCTCAAAATGAAATTCCCAAAAATATTATACCCAAGTCCTGGTCAAAGAAAAAAATACTTCAAGCAACCAGAAAGAAAAAATGCAAATACTAAGGAACCACAGTCAGAATCACACAAGATTTAGTGACCACCACTATAAAGGAGCAGGAATGTGGTATTACTTGGAATATGATACTCATATTCAAGTCAAAAAATCTAGGCTTACATCCAAGAATAATTTGCCCAGGAAAACTCAGAATAACCCTACAGGAGGAAAATGAATATTTAATGAAATAGAAGATTTCTAAGTATTCCTGTTGAAAAGATCAGAGTTGAGACGAAAGTCTGAAACAAAAACACAGGCATCAAGAGGAACACAGGAAGGTAAACATGAGCAAAACATTAAGGACTAAACAAAGGTAATCTCTTTCCATTCTTACATGGGGAGATAAGTATGTGTGTCTATTTGCATATATATGCATATATACATACACACACATATCCCTAAAGACCTCTACCATCTTTACAAGGGATATTAATTGGACAGAGAGCCTAGGAATGAATCTCTTATTTTTTGATAATATTCAAAGAAGACTAGAAAGGGAAAGGAAGAGGTTGGAGGGGGTGGTGGTGCATGGGCACATAGGCAGGTGGAACATGAAGAAATTATCTCATATAAATGAAGTGTGCAAGTAGAAATCTATACAACATGGAAGAAGCATGGGGGGGAGGCAGGGAGGGAGTGGGCAACTGGTCGGATAATTTCTGGGTCATAGGAGCAACAAGATGGAGGACTAGACATTTTCTATGATCCATGACCTCCAAACCTCTCCAAAACAGAAATTATGCTCCAAAGATAAAGTAACTTCAGTTGTTTTCACTATCTAGGACACCCACAATCCGACAGAATGTTGGAAAAAGAAAAAAAAAAACCATGAACTGACACTCACTGACCCTGAGTTCACTCAGCACTCCCCTTCCACTTCCCACACTATTGGCAGTAAGCCTGCACTAGCATATCCAAGGACATGATACTGGCTTAAAACAAAACCTATCCCCACACTATGGTCCCTCTTTTCTGGAACCTAGCCCCAGACTGTGGAAATGGGGCCTGGCCCTGACACCAGCCAATATGACTACAGTCCTTCAGAAGCAAAAGCCTGCCAGAACCTGTAGCACCAGTATTGCAAAGCTCTGAATGGTTGGTGCTAGGTCAAAAAACTAAGGAACAGAGGGTAAGGAACTATCAGGATACTGTGTGTGGTTTTTTGGGGATGGAGGAGGGAAGGGACAAGGAGGCAACACTCCACTAAGCCTGAGGAAAAGAGCATGGCAACCAGCTGGGTCAAGTTCTGACCACTCAAAAGTCACCTGGGGTAGAGACCTAGACAGGTGAATTGTAAATTGCCCATTAAGGAAGAAAGCTGAGACACTTTGAGATCCAGCTCCCAGAGAAATCAGAGGAGAGGGAGTCAAGAAGTCATTGATAAGGAAAACAAAGGGGGGGAGAAGGGAAGGAGTAGCCAGGACAAAGACTATCAAATATAAAGGAAAGGAAATTCAAATAACACAAGACTATTCTGTACCCACCAAAAATTATACAGAGGAATAAAATATGTTCCAAGGAGTTTAAAGTGCAAGGTGACATACCCTGCAAACCTAACCATTAATGAAGAAAAACTGATGTGCAATTTTTAAAAAGAGGCATTTAAAGCATTCCGGGTAAGTCAAGATGGCAGAGTAGAAACAGGACCTCCTCACAGCTCCAGCTCCCACCACCTCCAATTCATGTAAAAGGGGACTCTGAACAAAATATAGAGCTACAGAATCCACAAAACGACACAAAGAAGCTAACCTCCCACTGAAGACAGCCAGGCAGGAAAAAGTGCTTTGCTGGAGGTTTTAGCCCCAGGGTGGGCCTGACCAAACACCAGCTGGAGGAGCTCCAAATCACCAGCAGCTGTGGTGTTTCCAAAATTATCAACACATAGATGCTAAGGACAAAATGAGAGGTCAGTACAGTGTGGACTTTGGGATCCAGTAGTTGGGAGTAAGTCAGCTTTTGCTCCCAGGGAAAGAAGCCGATAAAGGCTGCTGCACAGCAGCCACCACATGGCAGATTCAGCTCCTAGCCTGCAGAGTGTAGGAGGACCAAGCGACCAGTCTGAGGGGTAATCGCTCTTGCTTTAACCTGCTTGGATCTGGATTTCGGTCTAAGATGGAGGTCCTGGGGTGTACAAACAGGTAGCCAGAGTAAGACTATAAGTAAAAACCTTCCACATTGTTTATAAGCAGTTATTTGGTGATCATGATCATTCATTACAATATAAACATAATTTGAATTATCTACTGTTACTTTTAACATCTAAAACCCACTTTCCCAGAATGCCTTAAATTGCCTCCCCTGTTATGTGCTGAGGAACTACTGCAAAACCGCTTTAAAAAATATTTTTTTACATCTTCCCCAAATAAATCCTGCTACCCTGTAACTATACATTAAAAAAGAAAAAAAAGGCAGTAAAACAATGATCAAAGGATATGAACAAACAGTTCTCAAAAAGAATTGCAAAGTATTCACATCACATGAAAAAAAACTCTAAAGTACTAATAATAAAGAGAATTGAACATCAAAATAATCCTGATCAAAACAAAAAATGGCAATGTTCAATGTGGGAGGGGTTGGTTGTAGAATGATAGGCACACTAAATGCACTACTAGCGGAGCTGTAAAATGGTACAACCATTTTGGAAAGCAAATGACTAAAATACCCATACTCTTTGACCCACACATTCCATTACTGGGCTCGTACCCCAAGGAAGCCACAGATAAAAAAGAAAATCCCTATGTTCACAAAATATTTATAGCAGCATTTTTTTCTAATAACAAAAAATTGGAATCAAAGAAGCTGCCCATCAACTGTATGTAGCTAAATAAACTGTGAAAGTAATAGAATATTTACTATCTCCTAAGAAATGTGTGCGATGAATACCATACAATGTGATGAAGAGAAGAATGGAAAGATCTATATGAACTAATATAGAGTGAAGCAAAGCCAAGAAAACAATATACACCTGCAACAACATAAAAAACTACACATCAAAAAATTAAAAGTGAATGTAATGAAATTACAAAGATCAAGAGGGACTCAAATGAAGCCATGAAAGGATATCCCCAAAGCCCTTCATGATAGTAAGAGGTTCACAGGTATTACACATTGCACAGGTTTTCAGACTTTTTCAAAGTACTGATCAGTTGTGCTGAATTTTTTTCCTCTCCAAAAAATACTATGTGTCATACTGGATGGCTCTCTGGGAAGCATAGGGGAAGGGATGCTGGACATAACTATGATGACACAAGAAATAGAAGACATCAATAAAAATTTATTTTTAAAAAACTTAATCAAATACAGGGTCTGAATAATCACTATTCCAAATGAAACTGCTCTTTCCCCAAAGTTACCACTGATTTCTTAAACTGATAAATCTAACAACCTTTTCTCAATCCTCATCCCTCCTGACCTCTCTGAAGCATCTAAAACTGTTGAATCCCCTCTTCTTCCTAGATATTCTCTATTCTCTGGGTTTTCATAATACTGTTCTTTCTTACTTCTCCTCCTACCTGTCTTACCATTCCTTTTCCATCTCTTTTACAAGTTCATAATCCACATTATACCCCATAACAGTGGTTGTACCCAAGGCTCTGTCCTACATTTTCTTCTATTATCTCTCTACACTCTCATTTGATGAAATAATGAATTCACATGGGTTTCTTTATCATCCCTATGCAAATGACTTACAAATCTATTCCTATAGCCCAGGTCTCTATACTGAAACCAATCATATCTCAAACTCCCTATTGGATTTTTCCACTGGAAGTCCCATAGGCATTCAAAACTAGACTATTCTTTCCTCAAAACCCAACTACCACACTTCAAATTTCCCTGATTCTGTCAAGGAAACCATGATCTTCCAAGGCATATACGTTTACAACACTGGCATTATTTTTTACTTCTCACTTTTCTTCACTCAACATAACTTGCCAGTTGCCAAATTTTATTTTATACCTCCACAATATCTCACATTTTTCTCCTCTCACCCCAGTCTAGGTCCTCGTCATCTACTGCCTGGACTATAATAGCCTCCTAACTGCTTTAAGTATCTCTCCTTTCTATTCCTCTTCTATGCACTGAACTAACTGTACCACTCCTCAATAAACTGCAATGACCCCCTCTAAGATCTAGTACAAACTCCTCTGTTTGATATTTAAGCGTTTCAGAACCTCACCCCAACTTACCTTTCTAACTTCTTCCTTCTCCTATCTGAGATCCTAATTGCGGTTTCTCACACATGACAATTTCTGCATGTTTGTGTTTCTACTTTACCTTGTTAGAATCCTTTGTTTCCTTCAAAACCCTGCTTAGGTGAGATTGACATGGAGACTTTCTAGTCCATACAGCTAAGTGCCTCCCCCCTCCTCCATTTTTTTCATTTTATTTATTCTGTATGCATTGTGTTCATACTTAACTTTTTTGGTGTTATAACCCTAATAGAATGGAAACTCTTTAAGGACAAGGACTTTTGTCTTTGTATCTTCAGCAACAAGTCCTGTTTCTGGAATATTATAAGCAATAAATAAATGCTTGATGACAGACTGATCAACAAATCTAATTATTCATTCCATACAATTTTAAGGGTAGAGTGATTTATTCAATCCTAATGATGGGGTGCTTGTGCTTGGAACCTAGCCCTAGGACCATATCTTTCCCCAGTCCAAAGACCCTATCTCTGGCATAACCCAGTGAGATAATTAGCTCTCCCTGTTACAAGAACAAGCTGACCTCTGTAGAATTTTCTTTGTATGAACAGGACTATCTTGTACCAGAAGAATGATCATTTATTGATACCCACAGTTACTGTATACAATCTAGAGGTCAAGCTATAGATGTCAACTTCCGAGGTTGTTATAGAAAGAGTAGACAAAAAACACACCCCTTTGAAGCCCTCCCCACCATTTCCAGTAGTGAATGACACCTGCACCCAAGGTATAGAAACAGTATGTCACCACTTAATTAGCATACTTGGCACACCACTCACTGAACTTTTCCTATATAAGCTTTAGCATCACCCCTATTAAGCTGAATTTCCCTAAGAAGCTTTGATGATTTATTAGCGTTACAATAAACTTTTTGCCACTTGAATGGAAGACTGCTAGGGTCCACGAATTCTTTCCAGATGACTTACAGGTAACAGGGCAGAACTGACCTTTAGTTGACTTTGTGACACTGCAGGCCTAAAAACCACACCTCTCAGTGTCGCCACCCCCCCCAACTCTGGGCAAAACATCTGCACAGTAGATACAAAAAGCTCAGTTCCTTTAAGAACTGACCACTCCCTAACTACTCCCTAATCCCACCCTGAAACATCTAATTAACATACTTGGCACATACTTCACTGTAATTTTTCCTACATGAACTCAGGTTGCCTAAGAACCCTTGTAGTGTTACAATAAACTTTTGCCACTTGACTGGCAGATTGCTTGAATCTGAGAATTTTTTCCTGATGACTCTGCCCTGTACCTCAATAGTTTTGGGGTCCCTCCTAAAACTACACCACTACCTCAATAAAAATAATCTCACAAAATCCTAAGACTAAAGGTGGGAAATTCCTTAAAACTGTAGTGATACCACACAAGAATGGTGTCTGAATAGGTTGAAGAAACTTAACCATGTCCCCTGGGACTGTCTATAAATTACCAAACTAGCATTCCTTAAAAAGATTAGAAAAAGAATAGCATTCCAATACATCCTAGAGGAACAAATACAGGACTGAGCTGTAATAGCTTAAGGATCTTGAGGATCATCCAGAATATCTCACATTTCAGAAGACCCAGAATGAATGAAGACCTGAGAAAAGGTGTTCTTTCTGTAACTTCACTTCCTGGTATGTCTCTATCTACCAGCACTAAAATATAATATTCTTTTTTGTTAACCAAATGTTTACAGTAAATTAAATTGTGTACCTAAATGCTAAGGATAATCCTAACTGGGGACTTGGGAGCAATTGTGGCTGAACTCATAACTTTTCATCTAAAATAAATTTCCTAAAGCATAAAAGAAGGAAACCATGAGGACATTAAAGGACATTATATACCATCTATTAAAAAATACTAATGTACTTGGATGTTATTTGGTCAGCAAGGGCAAAATCGTAATTGTCGATAAGAATTTATTATTAAGGGGCAGCTAGGTGGCGCAGTGAATAGAGCGCCGGCCCTGCAGTCAGAAGGACCTGAGTTCGGAGCCGGCCTCCAACACTTAATCCACACAAACAAAAACCTAGCCGTGTAACCTTGGGCAAGTTACTTAACCCCAATTGCCCTAAAGGGGCAGCTAGGTGGTGCAGTGAGTAAGAGTGCCGGCCTCGGAGTTGGGATGACCCGAGATCAGATCCGGCCTCAGAAAATGAGCACCCACGCATAAATAATGACTAGTCCTGTAACCTTGAGCAAGTTACTTAACCCCAACTGCTTTAAAAAAAAAAAAAGAATATTATTAAAAAACAATATAGAACAGCATATGCTCAGTTATTTGGAATTTCACAAATACAAAATTTATAATAATGCAAAAATGTCTAGATTAATATTTACCTTTAAATTAGCCAGGGTGGGGGAAAGGATTTATTGAGCAAAATGAGAATATAGGGCGGCTAGGTGGCACAGTAAGAAGAGCACCGGCCCTGGAGTCAGAAGAACCTGAGTTCGGATCTGGCCTCAGACATTTAACGCACACACAAACAAAAACCTAGCCTTGTGACCTTGGGCAAGTTACTTAACCCCAATTGCCCTCCAAAAAGCCAAAAAAAAAAAAAAAAAGAGAGAGAGAGAGAATATAAACAAGATTAAGAGGAAGAAAAGATACAAGAAATTTAACAGAATCTTAAATTCAGCACTTTAGCAATAGCACTGTTATATAACTAAAAATTATTCGGATCTTGTCATTAAAGCAGGTCCCTACCAGGCCACTGCTAGTCAGTCTCTGGTTCAGCTTTGTTTCTCTTAATACCTAAATAAAATAAAACTGCATCTTTTAAACTACATCATAATTCAGAAAAATAATCTAGTCTCCTCCTCCACTAAATTGTTCCATATAAGAGGTTGTTTTACTAAAAGTGTTTCACCAAGTGCAGAACAACTGTTCTAATCTGACAGTATAATAGCATACAAAGTACAAGCTTTCCTCTTTGGTGATGGAAAAATAGGTTGGCACATATGCGATATAGTTCTATTTGTTCTGAGGGCATCATGGTGTAGAAGAAAGAGCACTGGAGTTAAGAGTTAAAGCACGAGTTTAAATTCTAGGCCAAGTCCCACCTGGTCATTGTTTGGGCCCTGACTAGCTCAAAGTGAATGTAATTAGCAATTGTTTCTGTTTGGGCCAGAAATCCTAAGGGTCTTCCCCTCCCAGATTCTTTTTTCTTATTTTTGGACTAGGTAAAAAAGGCCATTCTCTGCCTCATTTCTTACCTAGCCTTAACCACTGAATGAACATTGCTTCAGTCAAACTGAGACCTTTGCTTAAAATGGCTAAGGTCTCCTACTGCATCCAGGGCCATCTCCAGTCGTCCTTGATCTATATCTGGACCCAAATGGCTCCAGAAGAGAAAGTAATGTTGGGGACTTTGCACAGCCCTCCCTCCCTCACTTAAATCCAATTCACTTGTGTGTCATGGCATCACCTCCCTGAGGACATGGTCCTCTTAAAGAAGGAAGGCAAACAATAATAATAACAACAACAACAACAACAAATCAGAGCTCTTCGACTGTATGAGCAAATCCCTTTAAGGTTGAATTTGAGACCTGTAACATACTATGATCCAATGCACACTGTCATTTCTGAAAACAAGTTATGAGCACTCAGTAAAGCACTAGCTAAAGGACTCAAGTGAGGATCAAAGAAATAGATCTTTCCTTGCTCAGAATACAAGTAGACTGCTGAAAAATATAAAGTGAGAAAGTTACACTCAATGAAATTCTCTGCCTAGAAACCATTTCAACTCAGGAATAGAAAGTTAACTTTAAAAGCAACAAAAAGCATCAAATTGGGCTGTCTTGTCACAAAAAAAAAAAGTTCTGCATTTTTCATGCAAGTTAAATCAGGAAAATTACCAAATAAGCATAAACTAATTTTACTGATATCGTCTGAAGTTACAAACTATTCAAACCGAATGTTAGCAATATAAAAACTACACACTTGACCTTAATCATAACAAGCAAACAGAACACACTAGAATGTATGAATGTATACAAATTTTCCAAGCATACTAAATTCATTGATATAATTTAAAAATTAATATAAATTCTAAAAAATTATTTATTACAACCACAAGCTAATGACAATGCTGTAATTACAAAGTTAAATAAAACTATACTGCACCCAAAGTAAGAGCTCTGGAAGCAAAGAAAAGATCAAAGAAACATAAATCAGTTAATTTTAAATGTTTTCCTCCAGTAGTAGGATCTGATGAGATTGACCTCTTGGGAAGTTGGAAGAGATAAAATCCCTCTCTTTACAGAGCTGACAGGATCCAAAAAGTTGGCTATAAAGTTGTTGGTTGTTATCCTGGACATCACTGTGCTAGAGTCAAGTTACAGTGTATCCAATTGTGGCTGTTCAGACCAATACAAGCTCAGAAAGCTCTACCAACAGGTTGGGCACAATTAGTCCATGTGAACAATTGGGGTGGATTCTCTAAATCTGCATATCCTGTGTTTCCTTTGAGCTGTCTCAATTCTGCTTAGCTCATAGAGCATAGCACCTGCTCTGATGTGGGCATACATGATGAGTGGTCCTATGACAGTGTCTCCCATGTCACACAATCAATTCCAAAGTTCTTGAGTGTCCTTGTATCACTTCTAACCATCATGTTAATGCCTTCCCTGTGTGAGTTCTCCATAAAACAGTCTTTTTATAGCAAGTGTTCATTTTGCATTAAACAACATGACCAGCCTATCAGAGTTGCACTCTCTAAAGTAAAGTTTGAATGTTTGGCACCTTAGTTCAAGTAAGGACCTCAGTGTCTGGTTTTTTATCCTGCCAGGTGATCTTCACCAAAGACAATTCAAATGGAAGCAATTCAGTTTCCTGGCATGGTGCTGGTATACTGTCCAGTTTTCACAGGCATACAACAATAAGGTGAGCACCTCAGTTCTGGAGACCTTCAGTCTGGTAGTCAGTTTAATACCTTCTCTCCCACACTCCCCTTCAAAGCTTCCCAAACACTAAGCTAGCTCTGGCAATACATGCATCAACCTCATTATCAGTGTGTACCTCCCTGGAAAATACACTACCAAAGTAAGTAAATTTATCCACAGCATTCAAAACTTCTCTATTTGCTTCAACTGATGGTTCCATGTATGGATGGTGTAGTGGTGGCTGATGCGAGCACCTGCATTTTCTTGGTGTTAATTGTTGGGCCAAAATTAGCACAAGCAGCAGAGAATTGATCCATATTTTGTTGCATCTCAGCTTCAGAGGTTGCACTGAGTGCACAATCATCTGCAAACTGAAAATCATAAAGCAACACTCCTTCCACTATGGTCTTGGCTTGTAACCTTTTCAACTTGAAGAATTTACCAGCAATATGGTAGGTAACCTTGATGCCATGTTCGTCCTAATTGAAGGCATTTGACAACATGGCTGAAAACATTATGCTAAAAAGCAAAACTAGATTCCATTAACCTAAATGCAATAAAACTTCATGGATGCACCCATGCAGCAAACATTGGCATTTAATAGACAAGGTGATTATAAAGAGAAGAGACAAACAGGATGTGAGACTGACAAAGGCAATGTGTGGTACAGAGTGCTGACTGATCATAGACTTATCCTCTCCAAGCAAAATATTTTAAATATTTGCCTTTAACAAAAGCGGTGTCCCCAAGGCAAAATGACTACCAAAAGAATTAATGTCCACAAATCAGAGGCCTTCTCTGAGAAGAAACAGTTTGTTGCTAACTTAGAGGGAAGTTGAGCCAACAACACAGTAGGCAACAGTGGAGCAGAAAAGGAGGGGGCAGCTTTCAGAGAGTTGGTGTATAGCACTACATTTGCTCATCTGGGTCAGAACAGTCACAAACATCAAGACTGGTTTGATGAAAATGATGGGGAAATTCAGAAGCTGCTAAATGAAAAATGAGAACTCCACAGAGTTTACCAGCAGGATACAAACAAAGCCTAGAGAGATGCAGGATTCTTGATTCAGTAAGAAGACAGATGAAATTCAGTTTCATGCTGATAGTAACAATCCAAAGCACTTTTATGATGCCCTAAAGGTTGTTTTTGGGCCAAAGACATATGGTGTATCTCAACTACTCAGTGCTGATGGAGCCACATTGATTAGTGATAAGGACATGGAAGAGAGATGGACTGAAAACTTTCATAGTGTTCTCAATAGACTGTCATCAATCAATGCTGAAGCCACTGACTGTTTACCTCAAGTGGAAGTCAACCGAAGTTCCAGTTGAAGAAGAGGTTTTGAATGCCATTAGGTTACTTTCATGTGGCAAAGCACCTGGTGCTGATTTTTTTTTAAAAAGAGTCCTATTCTGGGGCGGCTAGGTGGCGCAGTGAGTAGAGCGCTGGCCCTGGAGTCAGAAGGACCTGAGTTCGGATCCAGCCTCAGACACTTAACGCACACACAAACAAAAACCTAACCGTGTGACCTTGGGCAAGTTACTTAACCCCAATTGCCCTCCAAAAAAAAAAATAATAATAATAAAATAAAATAAAATAGAGTCCTATTCTCCCCTCCCTGAATTCTACTACAATATCACATACTAACTCCAACAAAGGAAAATTAAAGCAAAAGAGACTTAAAACTTTTTATAGGGAAGAAATTAAATAAGATAACCAACACAAAGGATCATAGAATTTATAATTAGAAGAGACCTTCAACATCTAGTACAACTTCCTCACTTTACTAAAAGAAAAAACAGGGGCCAAAGAGGGAAAGTGAATTACTGTAGGTCAAAGAGTTAACATATAGCAGAGCTAAGGTTCAAACTCAGAACTAATCCAAACTAAATGTTTCCTTTTATGACAAAGCTACAAGAGTCAGGAGAATGCCACTAATATTTCTAAACTGCCTGGTCCACTGTAGATACTTAACAAATGTTTGTTGATTATCTAAATAGATACTTATAATAATTTTTGTTTTTACATCAACAAATTTCCCTCTATCTTTCCAATGGGCCATACCTTATAATAATTTTATTTTTAAGGAAAAGAAGAAAAAACAATTCAGCAAAAACAAACACCACCTCAAAAAACGCAAACATACACAACATTTCATAACTTTGGGCCTCGTCTTCTTCAAAGGAACAGGGCAGGGACTGTTCTCATATCTCTTCTTTTCAGCCATACTTGTTCTGTATAATATCACAACATTCCATTTCAATGGTTTGGTGATTGTTCTTTCCTTTACATTAGTATAATCACTCCATATGTCGTTTTCCTTGTTCTGCTTGCTTTACTTTTTATCAAGTTCGTCTTTTTATGCTTCTCCATATTCATCATACTCCTCATTTATTACAGGACAATAATATTCCATTACAATCATGGAATATAATTCCTTTAGCCATTCCTCAATGAACCTTTACTTTGTTTCTAGCTCTTTGCTACCACAAAAGGAATTGCTATAGATAATGTGTGTGTGTATATATATACACACACATACACACTTTTATGTAAAAGAAAGGACATACATATGTGTCAAATATAAAGCAAGCTATAGAAAGCCACTGGAGTTCACTGGGTAGGGGGGATTATATGAACACCTTCGATTTAGCAAAATCATTTTGGTAGCAAAATCACTTTGAATAAAAATGGATTAGAGTGAGAAAAGCCTTGGGGCAGACAGACCCACTAGAACGCTATTGAAATAATACTGGTATGAGGTGATAAGGGCTGTACTATACAGTATCTACAGTGTCAGAGGAGAGGAGGGAGAATATTCAAGAGATGTTGCAAAGGCCTCAGCAACAGACTGGATATGGGGGGAGGGGAGGCAAGAGAGTGAAGAGTTCAGGACAACTACTAGTCTGCAAGCTAGAGGGACTAGGAAAATAGTACTGCCTTTTTTGGTAAAAGGGAAGTTAGGACTAGGGGAGGATTAAGGGGGAAAGATGATTGGTTCAGTTTTAGACATATTGAGTTAAAGATATCTATTAGAAATCCAGCAAGAGATGTCTGAAAGTCAGAGAGACTGGAGAAAAAAGTCAGCAGAAAAGTTAAGGCAGGAAAGGTAGATCTAAAAATCACCAGCATAGAGATGGTCTATGGGAACTGATGAGATCACCAAGTTTAACAGTCTAGAAGAAGAGGGCCCAGGAGCTAACCGTAGCTGGAAGGTATGATCTAAAAGAGAATGAAGCCAAGGAGACTGAGAAGAGCAGTCAGGTAGGAGAAGAATCAGGGTAGAGCGGTGTTCCAAAAACCTAGAGAGAAGATATCAAAGATGAGAGAGTGATCATGTCAAACACTACAGAGTTATCAAGTAGGACAAGGATTGAAAAAGGGCCATTTTATTGGTAAATAAGAGATCCTTATGAACTTTGGAGAGAGCAATTTCGATGGAATGATAAAGCCGGAAGCTAGATTGTGAGGGGTGTTGAAAAGTGAAAGGAGAGAAAGTGGCAACTTTTTTGAGGAGCTTAGTTACAACCGGCAAAAGAGACAAAGGATGACAGTTTGTGGGGATAGAAAGATCAAGTGAGGGTTTTTTCTCCAGGTACCAAGGACTAGGGTCCGAAATCTGTTTTTTTTTTTTTTCTGACTCCAGTGACAGTACCTTTCCATTGTACAACTTTAATTTTAGAAAAGGTAGAGAATGTCAGGCAAGAGGAAACAATTGAGTAGAGAGCAGTGACTACTCACAGGAAAGACTAGGACAAAAAAAATTTGAAAGGTTTTATGAATTTGAAGAGGGAACAAGGAAGGAGGAATGTGAAAAGTTCCTTTCAAAGTATGGTATTTCTATGTTTTTGTACATAGAGGAGCAAAATATTAGCTCTCAAGATAGACTTTACATCAACCATTTAGCTCCTAAACATTTCTAGGTCTTCCTAAGAGAAAAGTTATACAGCTACTTGGACGTTATCAAAATACTTCCTTGGTTACATCAACTCTGAAAGCAGACTGCACTATTCGTCAGCCTTAGATGCGTACAGAAGAGCCAAAAAAAAAAAAAAAATCAACAATCTATCTTCTCCTTCTATGATCAAATTTGTAAAAGTGCAAAGTGGGTTATATTAATACCCAGGAGAAAAGGGAGACCAATTGAAAATAATGCTACAGTTCACAATAGTAGACAAAGTCCAACACTACAGGAAGTCAGCCAAAAGAGACAGCTATCATTCATTTTGACTTTACAAAATCACATGGTTCTCAATCTAACTGTAGAGTCAAAACAGGTCTCTATATTTTGCCATATGAGGCAAAATATAAGTGTAATAATCAACTGGCCAATGAGGCTGTGGTCTTTAAAGCATGCACAATATTCTCTGCCTGCTGCAAACCTAACACACTAAGGGATGGGATACCTTCTGCCAGCCATGACTGACTGTGGCAAGGAGTTTTCTCCAGAGCTTCCCAGATTAATAGACTGAATTCACGTTCAAAAGGACTGATACACTCCTGCCTCAGCACTTTTGTACTTTTTCTTCCCAACAACTAGCAAAGCAAGAACTGCTGTGTTTCCTATACTGTACCTCTGTATATTAAGTGTGAGCGTCCTCTCCTTGTGTGTACAGAGAGGAGAATGCACCCCAGGTTTGGAGAGGTCTCTGTAACTTATCTCCTTGCTATACCTTCTCAGTAAATATACCCACCTAGAAGCTACTTGATATCAACTGGTTAATCAAAGTTAGAGGAGCATACCAGATGGGGGCTGTGGGCCCCCAGAAGCCACAATTCCTCATAGTTACCCCAAAAATCTTGCAGGAAGAAGTAGTAATCACACTCTGTGGCCCTAATATGCCAATGAAAGTAAGAGTTGGAAGAAGTCCCAAAGGGTATTAAGATAAATTCAACATAATATGACTTTACTTTTCAAAGAATATAAATTTTAGAAATTATGAAAATATACTCTAAGGAAATGTTAGGGGTTTTTTGGTTCCCTATAGTAGGTTGACAATGGATAGAATGCTAGAGTTGGAAGAAGGTAGACTTAGATTTGAAGCCACAAACCCTCTGAGGCTGTTTCCATATTGTAAAATGGAGTTGTATCTACTGTACAGGACTGTAGTGAAGTTCAAATACGATTAATACATGAATAGCAGGGTTTATACAAAGTCCCTCTCCCAATCTCCCATTCCAATATTGATCCAAGATTGCTTTAGCCCAAGCAAGAAGTGGGAGTCTGGCTCTCCCCCTCTGACAATTTCACATGTTGTAGGCTAGAAAAGAGAAACAACTATTTATACTCTGGGGTTTTTCCTACTGTAAACTCTTGAAAGCTAAGTACTACAAGAGGAAGGCAAGCTGAGATTGCTCTCCCATGGGGATCCACCAAAGACCTGGAAAAGGGAGGAAGAGGCAGAGTAGAGTCAGAGATGGCTTGGTGACACATCAGGTCAACCATGGTGAGACTAAGCAAAGTTGACTCCAGCACTTCTTCTTTCTCTCTACTCTAGGAACAATTGCTAAAGAAATCTTTGTAAATTCTTTAAGGAAAAAAACTTTCCAAATCTTTCCTTTACATCCCCAATTTTTACTTTTTTCAGGTTAGGAAGATGATTGGGGAAAAGGGGCATAAAACCAAGTTTCCACTATCCTGAAGCTTGCTATCTGAAAGTCTTTTCAGAGTTACTGGAACTGATTTTTCCAATAAATCATATGGCCAATAAGAGCAAATTGTCAAACCTTATGAATGGGAAGTCATGAATAAGGAGAAAAGAGCCAAACCACAGATGGAATCTTAAAGAGCAGAAATGAAAGATATTTCCTATTTTTGGTCATTTGGAGAGCATATTCCAGACCATATCCATACTCAACTATAAGAAAACATGGGGGAGGAATGAGTAATAGGAAAGGAAGTAGATTACTAGTGGTTAACTAGAACATCTCTGAAGGCCAAATATCTATCTAAAATACACTATATCCCTAAAACAGTCATTTAATCATATTACAACAGACTATTCTCTGCAATAATACAAACCAAGGGAATGAGGGAGGTGTGGGTGGATATAGTTCTGATATTGCATGGGCCTATGGTACACCACCTTGCCGCCGCCCCCCCCCCCCAATCCCTGAAGGGTAAATGCACAGGAACTCACACAATACAAGTAATTATCATATTGCAAAATGCTTTGCAAACTTTTAACCTCTATGTAATTATTAGAATATGACATCCATCCCACCTCCTCCAATATACTGCCCCCTTTGTCATTCTCATCATTTATCTTCAATCTCTTCCTGTCTAATGGCTTCTTCAGAACTACCTATAAACCTGCTAATGTCTTCCCTGTCCTCAAAAAACCCTTGATCCTTACATCCCTGCTATCACTCTATATCTCTTCTGCCCTTTGTGGCCAAATTCCTTGAAAAAGCCATCTACAATAGGTACCTCCACTTTCCCTACTCTCACTCACTTCTTTTATTTTTTTTTTTTAGAGAGGAGAGCAGGGCAATTGGGGTTAAGTGACTTGCCCAAGGTCACCCAACTAGTGTTAAGTGTCTGAGGCAGGATTTGAACTCAGATGCTCTTGACTTCAGGGCTGATGCTCTATTTGATGCACCATCTAGCTGCCCCTCTCACTCATTTAACCCCTTAAAATCTGACTTTCAACTTCATCATTCCACTGAAACTGCTTTCTCTAAAGTTACCAAGGATCCTTTAATTGCCAAATTCAATGGCCTTTTGTCAATTCTCATCCTTCTGGAGCTCCCTGAGGCCTTTGACATTGTTGATTATCCTTTTCTCCTTCATACTCTCTTCTCTCTAGGTTTTTGGAACAGCACTCTCTCCTGGTTCTCCTCCTACCTATCAGACCCTTCTTTCTCGGTCTTCCTTGTTGGATCCTCATCCAGGCCATGCTCTCCAACCATAGGAGTCCCACAGAGTTTTGTCCTGAGACTTCTCCCTCTCTACCTCATTTGGTGATCTCATCAGTTCTCATAGATTTAATGATGATCCTCTACGGGGATGATTCTCAAATTTACCTATCCTGCCCTAACCTCTCCTGACCTCCAATTACTCATCTCCAAAAGCTTTTTAATCTCAAACTAGATGTCTAAGGGACATCTTAAACTCAGTATGTCAGAAACTAAACTCATTATTTTTTCCCCCTAAAACTTCCCCTGCTTCTAATTTCCCTATTACCAAAAAAAAAAAAAGAAGACAGCATCCTCCTAGTCCCTCAGACTCCAACTTAGATGTTATCCTTAAGTCCTCACACTGTTTCTCACCCTCCTAGCCCCAGCATAGCCAATCTATTACTTAGACCTATCAATTTCACCTGTGCAACATCTAAGATGCCCCCTTCTCTCCTCTGACACTGCCATCACCCTAGCACAGGCAGGTCTTCACACTTGGACAGCCTGCAGTGGACTGGTCTACCCTCAAGTCTCTCCTTTCTCCACTCTATCCTCCATCTAACCACCAAAGTGATATCCCTAAAGTGCTGGTCCAACCATATTACCCGCCCTATTCAATAAATTCCAGAGTCTCCTTATCACCTCCAGGACAAAATACAAACTCCTTTGTTTGGCATTCGATGCCCTTCATAACCTCACTCTCCTATCTTTCCAGTGTTTTTATATCTTACTTCCTAACTCATACTCTTTGATGCAGTAGTGACACTGGCTTCTCTGTGGTTCCATAAAGGAGTCTCTGGCTGTTCTCCATGTCTAGAATGTTCTCCCTCTTCACCTCTGCCTCCTGGCTTCCTGCAAGTCTCAATTAAAATCCCATCTTCTATGGTACATTGTTAGAGAAATTGTGAGTTAATACAAACAGATAAAAGTATATTATTTGCCTGGGAAACATCCCAAACAACAGAAGCACAACATTCACTTATTCTGAAAGCCCTACAAAGTATAAAAATAGGGAGACTTTTTTTTTAATATCAAAAATGATCTGTCTGGGGGCGGCTAGGTGGCGCAGTGAGTAAGAGCGCCGGCCTCGGAGTTGGGATGACCCGAGATCAAATCTGGCCTCAGAAAATGAGCACCCACGCATAAATAATGACTAGCCGTGTAACCTTGAGCAAGTTACTTAACCCCAGTTGCTTTAAAAAAAAAATGATCTATCTAAAACCAAAAGCAAGTTATCATATGCAATTGGGCTGCACTAAAACCTTTCCCAAAACACACAGGAATAAAACAAGAATGTCCACTCTCCCTGTTATTATTTGATATAATTCCCAAAAGAATAATTGCAAACTATTAAGAATAGGGAAGTATACTCCTAGTAAAAGATAAGATAAAGGAAAATGAAAAGAGCCCGGAAATTTTACCTTACACCCAGGAAAATGGCAAAAAAGACAAACATGGAAAGAGAAAATGCCCCTGATAAGAAGAAAGCTCCTAGAAACAGCAAAATATCTGTAGCAGCCATTTTGTAACAATAAAGAACATTTATTATAAATGCCTCAGTTGGGGAATGGTCAAATAAATACACAGATGAAATAGAATATTACTGTTGTAAGAAACCAGAGAATATATATACACATATACATATATAGAGAGAGAGAGAATATAAATATATTTATTTATATAGAGAGACTATATAGAAAATATAAATATAAATACAGAGAAGCATGGAAATATATGAACTGATACAAAGTAAAGTAAACTGAGCAAAAAAAAAAAACATACACAATGATAATAATGTAAATAGTAGGAAAAATGAAACAATAAAAAGTTAATGTCACAAAACCACAAAAAAACAAGTACGGCCCCAGGGAAGAGATATGAGGAGATAATTCTAAACCATTTCTTTGCAGAGATGGGAAATATTGAACATTAAATATTTTCAGACTTTTTCAATATTTTGATCAGTTTTGCTGATTTTTTTCCTTTAAAAATATTCTTTGTTAGGGGCGGCTAGGTGGCGCAGTGAGTAGAGCGCCGGCCCTGGAGTCAGAAGGACCTGAGTTCAGGATCCGGCCTCAGACACTTAATGCACACACAAACAAAAAACCTAGCCGTGTGACCTTGGGCAAGTTACTTAACCCCAATTGCCCTAAAGGGGCAGCTAGGTGGCGCAGTAAGAGCGCTGGCTTCTTACTGCGTTGGGATGACCCGAGATCAAATCCGGCCTCAGAAAATGAGCACCCACACACAAATAATGACTAGCCGTGTAACCTTGAGCAAGTTACTTAACCCCGATTGCTATAAAAAAAAAAAAATCTTTGTTACATGGGATGGCTCTCTGGAAGGCAGAGAAGAGATATTGAAAAAAATATTGGCAAAATAAAAACAAAAGATACCAACATTTATTTTTTATTTTTAAAAAAGATTAAGCAAATATTGGGATGTAAATTCTTCTGCAGACTCTGAAATCTTCTTCAGAAGAACTCTAGTAACAGACAGAATGACACATACTTTGGTCTGGTTCCTGCATGGTTTAAGCTTTTTTCTGCTAAATCTCTTTCTTTTGAAAGATTTTCCTTCCATGTGGTACACATACTATGAGTATCCAGTATTGTATAATTCCAAAATGGTTCTTAAATTTTTAGTCAATGTTATGTCTGCGAAATTGTGGGCAACAGTTCTATCTATAATGATTCTCCAATTTCAATACAATTTATTTGCTTAATTCTCTAAGATATTCTGGTGTTTATTTGTATTTGATTCATAAATTATAGAGAGCTTCTTTTGTATAATTCTAGCCACTTGACTCTTGCCTTCCTACTTATCCCTGTAGAGGCTAATATATATCTTGGGATTCATCAAGGAGCCCCTGATTAACTGAGCCCTCCAGGTAACAGAGACAATGAGGTAACAAAAAGTTTCACTCTCTTTTAAACTTTCATTGGCTAAATTCATAGCTGTTATATAAGATGTGAAGCTTTAAATGTCTCTCACCCATGAAATGAAATATAAAACTTCAAGTATTTCATAACTGGTAAATTACGTATAAAGGAATGTTTACACTTTTTTGCTTCTTTAGGAAGAATTTTCAATCACAACTTAATGGAATTATAGGCCCCCTACCTATTAGTTTGTTTTTTTTTAAAAATCTTCCATGCCCTGGTGGTCTTTAAATTCCAAGTTAGCAAGTTCAGAAAAAGTCTAGGTTATAGGAGCTCAGACAGTTAAGAAAGGCATAACTGGGAGTCAAGAAGAAAACCGGCTATGAAGAAGTAACAGCCTTTGAGTCAGTTTTCCTCTTTTTAACCCCCTTTTTCCAGAGGGGGTTAGTGAAAAGAGATTTCTTTTTCCTCAAACCCAATCAGCAAAAGGATCTTGCACTGCAACAACTCCCCCAAGAGAGTAAACTCAGAACAAGAAGCTATAAAATCAGGTTGAAATAAATGCAGAGGGAAGCAGGCCCAGAGAGACCAAAGTATATACAGCTGCACCTAGGCTTGGCAGTGTGAGGATAACATAAGAAAAATGACATTGAGGCTATCCATTCTTCCTACTGACTCTATGTCTGTTTGTGGAAGGTGCACCCCACGTCTATAGGGGCAATGTCTTATAGCTGTTCTTATGACACTATTTCAGGAGATAGTAGGCAGCTGAGTTATCCAAGTGGGTAGAGTATTGGCCCTAGGGTCAAGAAGACCTGAATTCAAATCCTGCCTCAGACCTCATGGCCTTGGGCAAGTCACTTAACCACTCTCGGCCTCAGTTTCATCTTCTGTAAAATGAGGATAATTAATAGAACCTCTCTTATGTGGCTGCTATGAGGATCAAACGAGATAACAGAGGTAAAGCACTTCGAAAATCCTAAACACTATGTAAGCGCTAGCTATCCTTACTGTTGTAAATGCCTTTATTATTGCTTTCCAAAGGGAATTCTGGTTTTTCCCCCAAAGTATTTCTTTATATTTCTAATCTGCTTATCCTATACTCTGAGAACAAATACTTTCTCTTTTTGAATCATTAGCCTGTATAATGGGGCAACGAATCCTAAATTTCAATAACATTGCTAATTATTATTGTTGTTTATACCAGAAAAAAAAATTCCTCCCTAGTCTGAAGCTTAAATCACTGATACTAATTACTCCTTAGTGAAATCCTTCCCTTGTCTTTTTTGTCTTAAGTCATATAATAACAAAGAATCTAATTTCTAAAAAAAGTCAAACCAAAGCATTTTTAAAAAGAAAAACAAGATGAGTTTTTTTCAAAAAGGTATATAAAATAGTCTGATCACATTCCCCCCTCATAATATTTCTACAATCCTCTCCCTTCTAAGTGTTCCCCTTTTCTTCTCAATCAAGATCACAGAAAGGTAGACACAAAAATATCCATAGAAACCTAACATATTCAAAGGACTCCAAATCTCTATGTATATCAATCAGAGATCACTGAATGAAGGGTGGAAGACCCTTTAGGATCGTCTGCTTCAATACCCTCATTTTATTGATGAAGAAATTGAAACCTAGTGAGGTACTTTTGCATAATATGTCCCCTAGCCTACAAGGCACTCCCTTCCTCACCTTCACCTTCAAAGGTCAGTTCAAGTGTCACCTCCAATAGGAAATCTATTCTGATCCTCTCTAGATGCCAGCATCCACTCTCCAGAAATTTTTCTGTGTACATGTTGTTTTGCCCAAAAAAACTAAGTTTTGGGCACCACAGTGCTGCAGCAAATTCACAGTTGCCTCAAGTGAGGCAGTTTAAATTTTCAAGGGAAACACATCAGTATTCCACTAGCTCAAATAGTTCAATTTTAACATTAGATCTAGTTGAATATTTCAAATATATTTTTGTTACTTGTAGTTTCAGTCACACAGTAACTTCTCAAACTTTCTAGATGAATATCTCACTGTTGTGTGTTAAAGCTCAGTACTATGATTTAAAAAAAAAAAAAAAAGCAAGTGGCACATCAAAAAAAAAAAAAAAACGAGAAACAGGAAATAAGGCCAGAAGTGTCCAATATGATAGACAAGGTTTGAGGACTTCTTCAGGCCCACATATCCCAGTAACCAAAACATGTGGTTAAAAATGATGTTCTTGGGGCGGCTAGGTGGCACAGTGAGTAGAGCGCTGGCCCTGGAGTCAGAAGGACCTGAGTTCGGATCCAGCCTCAGACACTTAACACACACAAACAGAAACCTAGCCATGTGACCTTGGGCAAGTTACTTAACCCCAACTGCCCTCTAAAAAAAAAATGATGTTCTTTTTCAATTTTCATAAGTTGTATTTTTTCAAACAACTAAATTGTTAGAACATAAAAACTAGGGGGCAGAGCCAAGATGGCGGAGTAGAAACAGCTCATCCAAGCCACTCTGCCCCCAGATTCCCCCCAAACTATGTAAAAGGGGACTCTGAACAACTTCTGGAGCCCCAGCACCCACAGAACGACACAGAGAAGCTAAACTCCCGCTGAGGACAGCCCAGCAGCCCTGCAGGAAGGACCAGCGCAGTGGTCTGGGACGTGGCAGCGTGGAGAGCGCAGAGCATAGGAGCCGAGCCGAGCCGCAGGTCCGGGTGAGCCGAGGTTTTAGCCCCAGGGAGGCAGGGCCAGCAGCCAGCTGGAGGAACCCCAGAACACCAGGAGCTGTGGCGATTCCAGAATTATCAACATAGACTTGCCTAGGACAAAGTAAGAGGTTAGTGTCCTATGGACTTTGGGACTGGTATTAGGGAATGCGTCGGCTCCCTCCCCTGGGGGCTAGAAGCCACTGAGGAGACACTCCATTTTGTAGTTTTCAGAGGCAGCTCCTGCTCCCAGCCTGCAAATTTGTAGGGAGATCCAGCGATCAGTCTTGGGGGGTAATCGCTCTTGCTTTAACCTCCCTGGATCTGGATTGTGATCTAGGGTGGAAGTCGTGGGTGGGTTTACAGCTTGCCAGAAACGGAAGTTGCCCCCCACACGTTCGGGACGAAAATTCCTCTAGCTGGCCCTAAAGCCATAGTGTGGCAACAAGCCCAAAAGTCAGGTAATTAAGTGGCAACATGCCAAGGCAAAGGAAACAGAAAAATGCAACCCTAGACTCCTATTTTGGGGGCATAGAGCAGGAAAAGGACTGTGAGGTCAGAAGTCCTGCTCCAAAAGCCCCAGGGGAAAACATGAGCGGGTTGCAGGCCATAGAGGACCTTAAGAAGGACTTTAAAAATCAAATAAGAGAAGTGGAGGAAAAATTGGAAAGAGAAATGAGAAGGATGCAGGAAAAGTATGAAATGAGGGTCAACAGCCTGACTGAGGAAAACAACACCTTAAAAAATAGACTAACTCAAATGGCAAAGGAGGCCCAAAAGGGCAATGAGGAGAAGAATGCCTTAAAAAGTCGAATTTGCCAGATGGAAAAAGAATCTCAAAAGTTCACTGAGGAGATTCATTCCTTCAGAGTTAGACTGGAGCAAATGGAAGCTAATGACTTTATGAGAAATCAAGATGCTGTTAAGCAGATCCAAACAAATGAAAGATTAGAAGGCAATGTGAAATATCTCATGGGAAAAACCACTGACCTGGAAAATAGATCCAGGAGAGACAATTTAAAAATTATTGGACTACCTGAAAGCCATGATCAAGGAAAGAACCTAGAAATCACCCTTCAAGAAATTCTCAAGGAAAACTGCCCTGATGTTTTAGATCCAGAGGGCAAAATAGAGGTTGAAAGAATCCACCGATCACCTCCTGAAAAAGATCCCAAAAAGAAAACTCCCAGAAATATTATAGCCAGGTTCCAGAATCCCCAGATCAAGGAGAAAATACTCCAAGCAGCCAGGAAGAAACAATTTCAATATTGTGGAAACACAATCAGAATAGCCCAGGACCTGGCAGCTTCTACACTGAGGGATCGAAGGGCATGGAATATGATATTCCAGAGGGCAAAAGAACTGGGAATGAACCCAAGGGTCACCTACCCAGCAAAACTGAGTATTTTGTTTCAGGGGAAAATATGGTCATTCAGTGGAACAGAGGACTTTCAAGCATTCTTGAGGAAAAAACCAGAATTGAATAGAAAATTTGACAGCCAGACACAAGAAGGAAGAGATGCCTGAGAAGGTAATCAGGGAAAAGAAATCAAAAGGAACTTAATCAAAGTTGAACTATTTACATTCCTATATGGAAAAGCAATAACTGTGACTGATGATATCTTTCTCACTATGAAAATAATGGAAGAAGGGGGTGTGGTCATATGAATACATATGTGAATGTGTGTGTATATGGTTACAGTTATATATGGATAGAGGGCATAGGTTGAATTTGTTGGAAGGGAGAATACTCAAGGGATGAAATTATGAGGTGAGAGAGGAAAGTGGCAAGAGGAGATGGGGAGAGACAGGGTAGTGTGAACTATCCCATGCAGAAGAAGCAAGGGGAAGTGGTTG